>BPLR01000691.1:0-25626 GCA_021605095.1 Caerostris extrusa
AACAGGACAATGTGTGATTTCATGACTAATGAATGAATGTTTCTGTGACACAAGCTATATTTGCATTAACTTTTCTAGCAAGCTCCACCTATTCTTTCTCACTAAATGAACATACCTTGCTGATGGTTTCACTTACAATGGCTGTTGCTACTTAATTAACATTAATAAGCTATATGAAATATAATTTTGTTAACTGCTTTTTTTCTTGGTGTGGAAATTTTAAATATCTGAGTATGTATGTATTTATATAGGACTAAAAACCCACAGGAATGGAAAAACACAAGACAAAGACAAAAGAGTGGATAGGGAGCTTTCCAACCTAGATGGATCATATAACTAAAATTAGCAAATTACATTTCCTACACAAAACATTCATGTGTTTCCATCAAAAACAATTATAATAAAAATCCTTAATTAACATCCTTGCATGATTGAACACCAAATAATAATAAAAAAATTACTTTCTACTTGACATAATAACATTGCAAAACATATATTTAAGCAGCAATTTCTATATGGCATGTCTGCATCATTAACCAACTTGCTTTCATATTCATTTATGTTCTGGTAAAAATAAATAATGATTTTATGTTCAGGAGATTTAGAAACAACAACTTTCTTCGAAATAATATGAAATATTATAATTATAATTTCTTTAAAATTCCTAAAGAAGATACTTTTAAATCAATAATTCAGCATGATCTTTATTCAAATAAGAAATTCAATTTTTGAAAATATTTTGATTGCAGTTTTGAATGATTAAAGTTAATTGTTCAACAACATTATTGCAGAGATCCCCAATGCAAATTTTAAGTGAGTAGTCAGCTGTCAAAACAGAGTACAATAATGCCTATAAATAAGACTTACATAAAAAGTGTGGAATAACCTTCTTTAAAATGTAAAAAAGGTGATTGATCTATTTTAAAAAATTGAATCAAATTTTTTAAATTCAATTATAACAATAGATCTGTTTTTATATTACATGAATAAAAACAAAATTTTATTGAATATACCACTCGGGGTTTACCAAGATTTTTTTTTTTATGTATGTATATACTTTTAAGCAAAGCAAGAAAATTTATTTAAATTCTTAAAGTTTAACCAGTAAAAAACAAATTGCAAGTGAAATAAATTTTTTGTATATGAAGATTAATTGTTTAAAAGCATAAAAAAAAAAAAAGCAATGTCAAATTTACTGCACAAAAGCAAACTGCACTATTTTGTTGAAGTTTTTATATAGAGACACAGGTGGTGAATAATCAATATCACGAAAATGATAATGAATATTGTGAAAAACTCTTTTTCATTTTATAATTGATTTCAATTCTTTCAAAGATTCTGAACTTCCATATCTTAAGCCCACATCTAGATTTATTTGATTATAAAAAGACTGAGTGATATAAGCAAAAAAGTTCTCTGCATAATCTGGCATACCTCGCATCTCTGCGTGAATCGAGACAGTGAAAAGTTGTTATAATGTGGAGATCGATTTGTGTCTGCCTCAACAATCATCGGTGCACGCTCCACCATCTGAAAAAAATTCAGACCACACAAACATCCACTCCCCATGAGTTTAAAAATGCAGTGAAGAAATAAATAAAACTCTGCCCGCTTTTCTATTATATCTAGATGCAATTTTGGATCTTTATCATTCGACATCATATTGAGTAATTTCTAGGAAGTTTCTCTATCTAAAGATAGACTAAAAATGTTGCTTATCTTGTACAGTGAATGGTGACTTGCAGTAGATATTATTAGTTGTATTCCTCATATCATGTAGGCCTACATGCCGTCGCCCTACGAACTATTAAAACAAGAAAATAACATATTAAATGCCTCGCAAAAACTTCAAAACTACATTATTCTTTAAATATAATTTTTTTATGTGAACCAATATTCTTTTTGTCTATTAATTAAGAATTTTCCATCTTTTATCTTTTTGTGTATTTTCTGTTATTGATGGATTTTATTTTTTTGATGAAAATAAAATGCATTCGTTTTCATATTATTATTATTATTCTCTTTTTTTAGATGCTTATGAACATATTTATTACTTTCAAAAATATATTATAAAAAACATACAATAAATTTATTTTTATCAAAGGTACAGTTTTTTTAACATTTCATAATTTATTTTTATTTAATTTATGAATTATTTGACTGTCCAATTTCTATAAGTGAAACTAATAATATTAATAATTAATTTGTGGCTTATTATCAATTTCTTTAAATGAAACTCATTTAATATCTAAATGCATTATATTTACCAATGAGGCACCTGATGCTTATAACATATCTGTTGAGTTGAATGAATTCTTATTAAACAATCAAATTATTAGTAATACAAAACAGATATTTTAAGCAAAGCAAAATTAAGTGGTTTTTATTTGATTGGTTTGGTAAATTTTTAATAAATAAAAATCTTAATTTATTGTATAAGCAATACATGTATATAAATGGATGAAAAAAGTAACATGAAAACAATGAAATTCTGGTAAGTTTCCTAATGAGGAGAAACTAAATCAAAGCAAATACATGGCTGCTGAAAAAAAAAATAAACATGGTTTTTAAAAAGAAACAACGAGAAACAAATAAGGAAAAAAAAACAATGCTTGCAATAAATTCATGTGACTAAGGAATCCATGCAATAATTTAGCTACATTAAGAATGCACTCAATAAATTAATTTTATTGTAAATTTTAATTTTATTCAAATATGTGGCTTGTTACATGAATTTGCCAAGCAAGGATTGTTCTTTGCTAGGACACTTTTTAAAATACTACCACGAGGCGCTTTTTAGGTCACTGTGCATTTTAAAAAGAGATTACTTACTTTTATTTTGATTTAGCAGTTTGTATGCAAATATTTTGAAAAAGGTTTCACTCTTCCTCGTTTGCCCTCTGCCTTTTTTGAGTAAAATGAGAACAATACTGGCATGTCTTGTGACAAGGTAGAAACTGAACTGGCCAGCTGAATTGGGTTTTCTGCCTGAGCTGCTTCACATAGCAGCATAGCGTTTCTGGGTCATGTCATAATCAGTGGATAGTAGTGCTCATTTCCACTATTAGGTTGTTGCATATAATACTGAGGATATAATCGGCTATCACTTTGATATTCAGGTATATATATTCACATTAGGATCTCTGAATACTTCCTCTCTAGATCTCTTTCATTGCTCAGGAGTTTCTCAATTGAACATCATCATATCGATTAGTAAGGTCAGAAAAGTCTTGCTGTAGGATTGATTTTCATAATCAGGATTTTCGTTTTTCAAAGATAGACTTGATAATCATCTTGGTAACCGGGATGTCTGTATAAAAATTCTAATCCCAATGCTGTGTAATTGATGGGGTTGCTGTATTCAATTCCTTTTCTATAATCTGAAATTTAAAAAAATATATTTTGTCGGAAAAAATATATATTAATAAAAAAGAGCAGTAATAATTAAATGAGAATGAATTTCTGTCATTTTCTTTATTTTGTTAGTTGTTATTTTATGAATGTCATTCATTTTGGATAAAATAAAAAGGCAGGTACTGTAGTCACTAAACCTACCTTATTTATTAGTTAGCAGCACTAATTTCAAAGAAAACACATTTCTAAATAAGTTGAAAAATACAGAAAAGTTTGACAAAAAACTGTTAAATAAAGCTCAAAATTCTAATGCTTAAAAGATTTAATAACTCAGTAAATACACAAAGAAAAATGTATGCAAACATATATTTAACAGTATATATATTGGTTAATATGTAGAGTTAAATAATGTATGAATAATTTAAAAGACCTTTTCTTATTAACTGTTTACAATCCTTTTAAAAAAAATATTTTACCTGAATCATATATAACAGTTCAGGGCAAGCATGTGACTAGTTAAAGCATACATTCTGGTATAAAGCTTCTCCTTGAAACACAATTTACAAAAATCTGCTCTTGATTGATCATGAACACTTGTTCCTAGAAAGCAAATTAATATTATATGAAAGGCACAACTATACTTAGGCAATGACAATGCTATTTAATAAATTAAGTTGTTTATCATTAACTACACATCAGAGTATATAATTTTATATTCCTGCTAATTTGAAATAAAAACACATAAATAATTCTTTTCACTTTATACTATTGATTTCAATTTCATTTGCGCTGAATTCTTTCATTTACAAAACACCACTATTTTACTAAATCACCTTATTAAAGAGCCCAAAATATATCCATGCATAGTTAATGTATAATTAATAGAAAGCAAACAATCCTTGCATTTTAAAATTAGCCCAAAAAAAAAAAAAAAAGAAGGGGTTCTTTAATGAGCATTACAGCAATATTTATTTCAATTAGTATATTGACTATTTAGCTGTGGCAAATGTTTATATAATAATACATAAGAACAATATAAATTCAAAATTTATTCTAAAACAGCAAAAGACAAAAAAAAAAAAAAAATATTTTTGATTAAACATACTGATTATACATATCGGTCTCAATAAACCAGCATATTTGGTACCTCATACATATTTTGCAAACTGTGTTGGTAGTAGAATGAATATTTTTAGTTTTATTCAATAATTTTCAGTGACTAATATTATTTCTTACAAAATAAAATATTTTTTGTTTTTAAATGAAAAAAGAGTAAAATTCGGTAGAAATTTTTAACATATACTTTTGCAAAAAATAAGTGGGTAAGGTTTTCATTCATGATTTTTTTTTTTCATTTTACATATTTGGATGCCTGAACATATAACTTTGAATCCATTAATTTGATTTTGAGAGTGAGGCTGAAGCGTGGAAATTTGTAAGAAAAGGAAGGGTTTAATGAGTGTTGATATTATATAAAAATTATAATATTTACTAATGGAAACCAAGAGAAATCCAGAAATTAAAAAAATCAAAAGGTGAATCAATTTAGTGAAACAAATGTTTACTATTGTGTTTATTTTATAAAATAACTTTGGAGGTAAATTTTATAAAGATACTAGAAGACCCGGCCACGCGTTGCTGTGCCTTTCTTGTATTTCGTTCAATTATTAGATACTATAATTGATATTGTTAAGGAAGTGATTGGTAAAGAATGATGAAAAGATCAAATTAAGTTTCAACGAATAGAAAATGTTTAATTTTATTAATTTAATGAATGAGGTAGATAATGTTGATTTTTAAGACTGTTTTATAATTATTTTATGTAATATAATTTTTAATAATCATTACTTTCATTTAACTAAGAAAGCGATGAACAATATTTCTTGTTAGTCTGTCTTTCGTCGAAATAAATAAATTCGATGGTTTTCGAACACGTGAGCATGCAACATACAGCTGCCCATGGGAGAAACACGGATTCTGAGGTTAGATTTTTTTGGTGGTCGATTTACTGAAAATGATAATTGAAAAAATACAATACAATTAAAATAAAATCGGGATATAATAAGAAAAGACTTTAAAAAAAAATTGACAATAAAATACAAATGCAAACGATGCGTTTAAGGTACGCGAACACCTTCGAAGGAATTTTTTTGAAATTTTTATTTTTAACATTTTTGGATTAAGCTAAAACTAATGATTTCACATAAAATTTCATTATTAATTTTTTTAAATTTTTATAAGCTAAAATAAGGGTAAAAATGGCCAAAAATTGATACTGTTACAAAACCTGAAATCAAATCAATATTTTTTTAAATTTCTAAGTTTGTACTAACATTTTACAGTGAATAGACCTCTGGTAAATTTATATCTTTATTATTTATTATTTTTGTGCTAGTTTAAATGCTGTCGACACAAAATTCTTCCAAAATTTGCATGTAATTCCAAGTTTAACAATTGAAATAAAAAATATTTATGTAGCTATAATCATTTCAGAGGTCTATTCCCTGTAAATATTTATGAAAAACATAAATACAAAGTTTTGTAGCATTTGGATCAAAATTACTTGTGTTATGGTGTTTCACATGAAAACAAAAAGCATAAAATTCATTCTGAGAAAAAGCTAAAAAACAACTTTTTAATTAGATATATTACTTTTAAAAATGTTGTAAATATATTAAAATGCCATTGAATTATCAAGTTAAAGTCTTATTTATTAAAAAATATAGTTTTGTTTTTTCCTTAAAGCTGTAAATATTTTTCTGAGCTTTGTTTTGAAAAAGTTAAAAAATTTGCTCGACAAACTTTTTTTTACAACTTCCTGCTATTTGCAAAGGCTTTTTTAATATGAAATGACCTGAATTTAAAATATTTAGCCTTTTTTTGCGTTTTTGATTAAATATATTCAAAACCTTTGAATTTCACATAAAAATATCAACTTTTAACTATTCTTTATACAATTTATTCTTTAAAATATGGATAAACATTGCAAAAATGTGATATTGTGGCAAAATTTTATTTCAAAAATAAATAAAACATGAATAGTTTTTCCTTTGCAAGAGTATTTTTATGCTGGGAAT
Organism: Caerostris extrusa; assembly: GCA_021605095.1. Classification (NCBI taxonomy): domain Eukaryota; kingdom Metazoa; phylum Arthropoda; class Arachnida; order Araneae; family Araneidae; genus Caerostris; species Caerostris extrusa. The sequence continues at coordinate 6,432 of BPLR01000691.1, forward strand.
ATCCTTATGTAGGTAATATACTGTTTTCAAATTTATATCTCAATTATTTATACATTTTTGTATGCTTAAAGTTTGTCGACACAACCTTTTTTTTTTTTTTTTTACAAATTTACAAAAATTCTTAGTTTAAAAACTAAAATAAAAATAATTTATGAATTTAGGTTAATTTCCATGTTCTATTTCTTTCATACATTTGAAGAAAACTTTTACATGAAGTTTCAAAGCATTTAGAACAGAAATATTTTTATTGTGATGTTTTGAATGAATACAAAATGCATAAAAATTCAAATAAGAAATAATTAAAACCAACTTTTAAATATAAATAAAAACAAATGTACATACATAAAAATGTTATTGAGCTTTAAATTCTCCTTTATTAATTTAAACACTTATTTATTTGTTTTGTTTTCTTTAAATAACTTCCAACTTAAAAGTACCATTTATCAATTTTCTTCGACAATATTCAAATCACTCAAATTTATAACTCAAATTCTTTGTTTTTCAAATAACAAATGTTTTTAAAATAAAATGTTCTTGATTTTCCATTTGCAACTATTATACCTTTTATAAAATTTTAATGTTATCATTATATCAAATAATTGCAGAGTTTACTTCATTTTCCCACTTTTCAAAAAATCCTTGAAAATTCATCATCTTTCTTTAAAATTATATTGTCTATATTATATTATCTTGTAAGATCACATTTCATTTTAGAATTCTTAATCAAATACAACACATGTTGACAAACTTTAAGCATAGAAAAGTTCAATGTTTTGATTCACAACTTTTCATTCAATATATTTTATTCCAATTCAAATTCAAACTTAGAAAATAAAAAAAAATATTGATAATCAAATCAGGTAATACTTACATACATTTGATTTATTTTTCATAGAAATAATATAAATTTCATACAATATAATTTTCACAAAATTTAAAGTAGTACATAAAACAATAATATTCAGAACATGAGAATTTTACGGTTATGTAGTACAGGCATCGAGACACGGCGCCATTCTTTTATTGTGGTATATCTTTCGTCTGTGGTGGAAACAAACTTTTTACTCCAACGATGAAATTAGTGCAAATAAGAATTCTGCAATTAATTATCGAAATAGCAATAAAATAGCCATTATATTGTTCGAAAAATGAAGCTCACGAATTCCCTCTAATTGCAGTATTGCAACCCTAAAAAAGAAATTGGCGGAAAATTCAGGTTGCAAGATTGGCGCCTTCCTCAATGGTATTGTTGCCACTACATTGGTTTGCCAAAGAAATTTTCAAAAAAAATATTTAGGGGGTGGACCACCCTTATCACTTAGGGGTTTAAAAAAATAGATTACGACCTATTCGCAGACCTACCAAATATGCACAAAAATTTTCATAAGAATCGGGTCAAGCTGTTTCGGAGGAGTTTGGCAACAAACACTGTGACACGAGAATTTTATATATTAGATATACAAAATAACTTTATAGAATTACCACAATTCAGGTCATTGATGCAATTCACCGATACAACTAGATTAAACGTGTGGTAGGGAAAATAATTCTACATGAGGTAGAAAAAAAAATAATGATTTCTAGGAAGACATACAAGAATGCTTTCATTTACATAGAAGAAAAATCAGTAAAATTCTTAACCAAGTAGTTTAATGATCAACATGAAACATTCTGTTACAATTCTGAACTTATTATTATTTTTTTTTTCAAAACAACTGTAATGTATGTTATAGGTGAGGAGCAAACTTGCTTGCTAACTAAAAGGTATCACCAATGACTTATGAATGGGATAACAAAATGTTTTGATTTTGAATATATATGTAACAATGTGTATATTTTGAAAATTAGGGAAAATTAAGTTTTAAGACAAGAAGCCGAAAATCTGCAAAGAAAAGATAAGATATGCACTTTTTAACTAAACTCAGATAATAAAACATAAAAGAAGGCACAGTGAAACTTTTTTAAATATAACAAAAGAAAAACATTTTTCAAGGAACAACTTAGAATAAAATTCGTTTTATGAGATACACACAAAGAAAGTGATATTTTTTTTTCCTGTAATCAATGACTCCTAAATAGTGTCAAATTTGATACAAAAATATCCAATGAAACCAAAAAAATACTTTTATTTTTATAATTAACTTATAGGTAAAGCATTATTTAACATCCAAAGACGTATATAATTGGAAGTCCTAATAAACTTTAATATTATGTAGAATTTCACAAAGTATGTTTGCTCGTATTTTTTCTTTTTTAAAATATATAACTAAATAAAATTCTTGTACATAACAAAGTAAAATTTTTAACAATAATATTAATTTCTAACATCCAAAAATTATTTAAAACAAAATAAAAAATATTGTAAAAGAACAAACACTTTATAAAATAATTAATATATATTGTAATAGCAAAAGGAAATAATTGGAAATTACCTTTAAGAAAATCAAATTCCAAATCAGATTTGTTCTGAATTCCATGGCAGTCAGACACCCAGTAAAGAAATATATATCATTCCCTGCACCACTTTACACTGATAACAAGAGGTGAAGATTGTGTTCAACAACCATTTTAATAGGCTTTGGAAGGAGTGGCTTTCCATCACGTCCATCTAATATTATAGTCTATAAAATAAATGAAAATTGCATTAAAATAATACAGAATAATAAAAAGTTACATTTCATCAAATAAAATTTTTAAAAATAGTTTAAAAATTAAAATAATGGTTTTATAATAATTACAATTTTTTTTTTACCATAATATTAATGAATATTTTCCGTAAATTTTGTTATACATTCAGAATATAAATTAACAGAATAGGAAAAAAGATTACATATTTCATTATAACCAGAACTGGGCAGTCAGAGACCTGAAATTGAGAAATTAATTTTTAAAAGACTATTTAATTGTTCCCTTCAATAATATAGCCAGTAGCAAACACAGTTATTGCTTTAGTAGTACACCAAATGAGAATCAAGAGACTTTTCTTAATACTGAGGCATATAAAAAGCTATCCCGAAAAAAAAATTTAAGAAAAATATAGAAGTTATTCTATTATTAAGATCAAATAGGACTTAATGTGTTACAAATATAATAATTTGTAAATAAAATGTATGATTTTTTACGCTTGCCTTCAGCTATTCTATAATATTTTGGTGTTAATTTGGTACAGATATTTTTATAGGTACATATATTTTTTAAAATTGAGAATACGAGAACGTCTGATAAATTAGGGTAAATATTGCATCTTTAAAAGTATAAAAATACTATATCATAAAAAAGCAGTTTAAATATGGATAAACAAGCTCAATAATCATTGAATTTATTTTAAAATTTTACTAAATCTATTAGTAAAGATTATAATACACAAAATTACTGAAAAAGTAAGAATTGATACAAAAATCTCAGTTATGATATAGAAATTTTTGGACAATTCTCCCACCCCTATTATAACAGTTATTATATATCAGAAATATATCAACAAAATTCTGCACTTTCATATGAACAAAAAGGATAATTTTTGCATACATACTCGCATAATTAAAATTTCATACTCCAAAATCAAGCTTCAAAACTGAAAGCCATTGGTCTATAAAATCAATAACAAATAGCTAAAAGGGAAAGAAAACAAAGGAAAAAAAAACAATAATAAATAAATAATAAAATTAAAAAGAAATTTTATAAAACTGAAAATATAAATTAAAAAAAAAGAAAAGCAAACAAAATCATAAATATAACTAAATTATATATTAAACTATTAAAAAACAAAATAAAATAACATAATATAAATTTTTTATTAATTACAAACTTTTAAACAAACCTGAGTGTAATAATAAATAGGAAATCCTGGACCAGTTTGATAGTTTATTATAAAATCTGGAATTGAATCATTATTGTAATATCCAACACCAGGAGTGCTGGAAAATAAATTTAATTCAGTTAGACAGGGTAGAAAAAATAAAAAAATTATGTATACATATATTATAAAATACATGTGAATGAAAGAATATACAACCAAAAAAAGTGAAAACTTCAAAAAGGAAAATGTAAGAGATAAATATCTTTCACTGATTATGATAATATACAAATAATAAATTTTATCTAAGGACAATTCAGACATTGCATGCATTTTTTGGAAAAAAAAAGTTACAAATTCTTTAGAAAAATTCTCATTTTAATAAGAATAAGGTCATGAGGACTTTCTTCATTTTAAAATTATTTAAATACTCTATGTGTGCATATAAACCTGTCAAATTATTAATTTTCTTAAATTTTTGGTCATATAACTAATCCATAAAAAAATAAGTTACTAATGATAAAAATATTTTTAAAGTATTTAAAATTTGAAATACAATTAGGTTTTAATGATATTAAAAGGGTTGCATGTATTTAATTAACAATTTAAAATTATACCACCATAGTAGAATTTGACAGATTATAGTCCTGCAATAGTTCAAATTATTTTTCAAGCAACTAAACATCTTTAAAAACTTTGTATGCTTCATCATTTCTTTAAATTTATACATTACCTATAACTTTCTGAAGAGGGTTGTTCATATTCCCAGAGCTTAATAAAAGTAAGTCCATCAAATGCAATGACAGAAGAGTTAAACATGGCCATTACAATATCTCGAACTCCGTCTCCAGTAATATCAATAAGAACTGGGGGTGTCATAATACCCTTGAACTTGTCAGTGTAAATATTTTCAGCCTGGATAAATAAGACAAAATAACAATGTAATTAAAGGCGATTTTATATCTGGTATTTTTTACTTAGACAAGTATATGTCCAAATTAATGCTTTAACTTAGAAAATTATATGCAATCATAATATTAAAATACTATCTAAATTAATTATGATTACATATAAGTATCCTTGTAAAAATAAATTCTACAAAAAGTACTATCTAAAAATGGTTTTTTTTTAACACCAATAAAAATTGGCAAAACTTTGTGTGAGAGAAAAATAAACGATCTTCTAAAATATTAAGAAAAGGGACATAACAATTGTGAATAATGAAAGTCACAGTGAAGTTTACAAGACTTTCCATCTCCCTAGCAAATATAAAGATTACAATTCTCTGAAAAATTATTGCCTTTTTTGTTTTCCATCTTAATCCTTAAATGCATACCTTCTTTAGGTTTTTCCCTACCTTAATCTTATAAATTTTTACAAAGCTGAAAGACACTCTTTAAAACAGAAAAAAGTTTTAATTTTATGAAATAGGCTTATAAAATCATAACTTGATTGGTACATAGTATAATACAGAACAGGAATGAATAGCTTGTCGATTATACAAGATCTTATTTTTGTTCCAAAATTATATCTGTGAGTTACACATTGCTGTGTAGATTATAGCAAGAAATTAAAGTAATCGCATGAGAAATTTTTAATGAAAAGAATTAATAAACACAATTTTTCTGAGCACTTTTATATGACTTAATATGTTTACTAATATAAATTAATTTTTAAAAGCCAATATCAATATAAACAGAATAAAACAACATCTTAATTCTGTTAAAAAAATAACTGTTATCTAATGAGTTCTAGACTACAGTTTCAGAATTTAATATAAGAAGCCTCCAGGCAACATTAAAGATATTTTCAGTCAATTTTATCACTTAATATATTAAGATTCAAATAATTTAAACATCTTTGCAGATTGTGTGTTAGAAATAAAGAAAGCATACTTAAAATTCAAAATCTGATGGTAATAATGAATAAATGCTTAAACCTACCCACTGAATAGACACGAAATAAAGCAAGTATTAGTATATGTTATTTTCTATTTCAGAGAAACTTCATGTAATTAAAATATCTAAAGAACATCTGATTTTGACACTTTGAGTTAAAAAGTATATCAATAATTATATTTTTAAATATTCATATATTTAATTTCCATTGTTGTAAAAATTCAAAGCATACATTTTTGTCCTTGACTTAAGTTTCAGAAATAGCAATTACAAAGTGTTATGTTAAAAAAGAGAAGCAAAATAGCTATAGAATCTACAGCATTTCAGAAACATTTCCCTATATTAGTTTCTTGTTACACCAGTGGTTTGAGTAATTAACTTTAATTATTGGAGTAACAGTAAAACAATGATAGTTCCACAAATAGTTACATTTGTTGTAGTTTTGAATTTTAACTATATACATATATATATAGTATTATATTAATAATAATTATTAATATAATCATTATATTTACTACTTTACATTTGAAACAAAGTAATGATTGTTAAATAAATGCTTATTTAAATTCACTAAATAATGAGTTCAATTTATAAATACATTAAACAAAATATTTACCATATTAATTTCTCCAGTGAGTAGATGATTTAACTTCATAACCCATAATGATCCACCGTGTGTTTCACCGCCCGTTCCAAACAAAAGTAATTTTGAACCTGAGTACACAATTATAATGAATTTGTTTCTAAATTGCAAAAATTAGAACTTTTAATATTTTAAAGAACATCAAGAATGTGGAATTTCATTTATAAATGAACAAAGCATTTAAAAAAATGAAAATATGATGAATGATGAATGTAGAATTTTTAATGCTATATCTGACAATTTTTTACCATTATTAACTCTTAAATTATATAAGTTTATAATTAGACATAAAATAAAAAGGACAATAAAGAAAACAAAAACGGTTTTCAATTAACTTACATCAAAATATTTTTAATAAAGAATATAAATAACATATTATCTTTCTCTTTGATGCTATTCAACTTATCTTGGTAAAAAGAATTCTCAGATTAAATAATTTAAATAGCAATAAAGCTGAAAAGTCCATAATAATAATTAATTAATTATTGTTTTAAATTGATTACAGACACATAAAAGTATTTTTTACATGATCATTTTAAATATAAATTCATATTAATCCTAAAGGCATTCATTTGAATATATTGAATGCTCTCCAATGCAGTTTTAACAAAAATTACAATGCATGCAAAAAGGTTTTGCAAGTTTTTAAAGAAAATAAGTTTTTTTTTTTTTTCCAGCTTATGTGGGTTAAGGGTCAAAAGTGGTGTCAACTCGATAAACAATCATGTGCAAAAATTTGTAAATAATATAAATTTAAAATTTCAGTTATACACTCCAAATTCAATAAAATAATAAAAATTAAGTCAATATCATAAAAGACAGCAGTTTAATGATATCTTTATATAAAAATATTTTACAAAATTGAGAAGATTAAATTAATTTGACTTAATATGGCTTTGATATAAAAACCTTGATAAATTGGCAGCATTTGGAAAGGGGGGGAAGAGGAGTTGGTTTTATCTGTAATTCAATTAAATATTGATAATAAAGAAAATGATAAAAACTTACCATCAGGATGAGTTAAAACTTGAGGTGAATAATAACTCTCCTTTTCATCAGGAACCTGAACCCATTTAAGCACTCGGCCTGTCTTGCCACTGACCACCATCAGACGTCCAACAAGTCGAGTCTCACTTCCTAGAAAGTATTCAAAGAATTTATTAATTTTCACTTTTAATAAAAATAAATGTATTGAAAGGATTTTTCAAACATGTGTGCTTCTTTACAAAGACACTGCAAAAATATTACAAAACTTTTTATAACTTTACTTCTATCTCAAATTCAATTTGATATTGCATTCAGTGAATTAATTCTACTCAAACTTCTTATATGGGCTAATCTGAGATTTACCAATTGGTAGTATTAATCAGGACATATATTAATTTTTAAACTAAGCATTATACTGAAATCAATAACACAAAACAAAAATAATGGCAACCATGTTGAGTTTGATTTCAAGAAAATATAGGATAATCCAAAAAGGCTTATACCTGAAACTAATTATAATTAATTTTGTTAAATTTTTGTAGGCTTGAATATATATCTTATTCAGCTTTATTTAGTTTTATGAGAAAAGATTATTTTGAAAAATAGATGTTAGAATTTGACAAGTGTGAATTGACAAAAATCCTGATTTAAGAAGGCCACTAATAAATTAAGAAATACTATATCAGAAAATAAAAAAATTTGCAAGAACTTTATCAACATACATTAAAATCTAAAATAATAATAATAATAAAGATTATTTCTGTTTAGTTTGTCAGAATAAATCATCATCTAAAATAAATTTTTAATAAAAAAAATATATAAATAAAAAACAATACATTTATTTCAGAAATTTTATTTACAGCTTAGCTTTATAAATCTATGTATAAAAATTAATACATCCATAAATATATTACATATCCCTTTTTAAAATTGCTGTTGGACTAAAAATAAAATCAATTAAAAAGCAAAGGAACAATATATAAAGTAAAAAAAAAAAAAAAAAAAGGAAAAAAAAACAATGTTGTTAATCTTCATTAAATTATAAAAGATTCAATACCAGGCTCTTTTAGAGGGTCTCCTCCATGAATAACAACAAGGTCAAGTACTCCATCAGAATCAACATCACTAATATACTGGGGAGTATAAACATTTGAAGCATCAATTTTTGCATTTTGATCATCAAATTCCCATAATAAAGTTCCATCTTTTCCATTTACAGCATTGAAACCTATAAAAATACATTTGATATGATTAAAAAATTTATAATAAAAAAAAGTATTTCATCACACATTATACAAAAGATCAATTAAGTTAGATTATTCTGAATTATTTCAGCTTTCTAAAATCATGTACTAAAATAATGTTCACCAAGACGCATTTATTTTATCCTATCATGAATTGTAAAAAAGAATTCTCTCGCACCAACAGAAAAACTATTTTAAAAATGATTTTGCTACTATTTTAATAAGTGGATAAATGTTGCTACAATTATTACATTATAAATATAAATTATAAAAGTATAAATTGAATATAAAATATAGTTGTAGGGAATTATTTTCAACTTCTCATCTCCCCTTCCCCGTCATTCTATTTAACATTCTCAACAAATAAAATAAAAGCTTAAAACATAATGGTTAGGTAAATTAAATTAAGGAAAATATAATAAAATGCCAATTCTAAAATGTTTCAATTTGATCACTTCATATAGAAAAAAATTATATAAACAATAAAACAAACTAAGAAGAGAGGAATCTATTCCTACAGTTAAGATTCAAATTTGGAGAATGAAAACCAAAGATTTTTAAATATGCCTGTTTTACATTTGCTTTAATGACTTGGCTATTTGTATAAAAAATGTATTCCAAAATAATCACCACCATTGTTCATTAAAATTTTAATACTAGAATTATTTATGATAGTGCGTGATTAAGAAAAATCATATAGCTTGCTAAATGAGTAGGAGGAACAATAACTAAAAACATGTTTTCAAAATTACAAAAACTTACAGCCATGCGTCCACCACCTAAACAATCTTTTGTACCATCTCCATTTAAATCAGCATTACAATTAATAGCAAATATTTCATGGGCAGAATAATGACGCCAGATTTCGTTCCCTGTTTTACCATCAAGTGCAAGCATTCCCCCACCACATTCGTCTTTAGATTTAGGAAAATAAACATGACACACAACTTTTGGATAATAAAAAGCATCTGCACCTGAAATGAAAGTTATTACACAATATTAGAATTTTACTTATAAAATATCAAAATAAGAAATAGATTTTAATAATAAAAAAAAAAAAAAGTATTTAAAAGAGAGATATAGGTTGCATAAAAGTTCTTATCACAATATGGACAATTTCTAGAAATTTTAATGAGCCAATACATTTTGGAATTTAAACAAACCATAATTAATAAAAATAGGATTAAATAGTAGATATAAACTATTGTGTGGACATTTATGGTTCAAGTTGGGAAATAAACACGTTAATAGCAGTTAGTTACCTGTTCCAAATCCTAGAATAATATCTTCAATGCCATCTGAATTTACATCATTCAATCTAATAGCTGTTTCTGTAGTGAGCATTGGGAATGTTTTTCACCCAAACATCCTGAGAAGTAATTTTTTGTACAAGGTAACAGTTTTGTACCTTTAATGTGATTGTTATTATTTTGGGATGAAATATTCTTCATAAAAATATTGATGAGTAAAACTACTATGCCAATAAGAGCTGGAAATAAAAAAGAAAATAATTTTATTATATGAAATTTAATTATTTTATTACATTAACATCTTATATGATAGTCAAAAAGTATTTATGTCTTTAAAAAATCATCAATGGATATATTTTATTACATTTCTTTAAAATCAAATTTATAAAAATAAAATCAACTAAACAAAATCTTTACAAAAAATCAGTAATATCAGTCAAAAGAAATTAAATGAGTCAAAAATACTTTTATCTATTCAAACTTTCAAACTTTTTTTACTCTTAAATATCTTTTTGAAAATAATAAAAGAAAATCAATAACTTTTTGTATGTAATTGATTTGTTGATTATAAACATTTTTCAGGGAATGTAGATTATAAAACAATTATCATAATTTCTTGCCAGATTATATATTATTATATGATCACAGTTTAAATGTTTAAAAAAACTTTATAATTTTTTAGTTAAGATTATAGGCAGCAACATACAATCCAAAGTTCCCATCCCTTCCAGGAAGTATTGGTAAAAATTAATTAAAGAATGTTGTCTAATTTTCTTTTATCAATAAATGAAAAGAATAAGCAGAATTGATTGAAGAATTTATGCAAGCTGTGGATGATGAAAGATAACTGAATTTTATAAAATGCACGATGAAACTAAGCATGTATGTGTACAAGTGAATAAAAGTCCTAGAATGAAATAAAAAATAATTCAAAATGCTTTTATTACCTTGTTTATATTTCCATTCCACATTTCATTTTTCCACTAATTTATATTTCCATGAAATTTATCCAGTAAATCTTTTTTTTTCATGCAAGTTTCATTTGTCTGATTAGATCGTATTTTGATATTATTTTGGCATCCAAAAAGCCAATAGAAGTTTGAAAAGTGTTTTATTAGTTTAAAATCTCAATCAGAAATATGAAAATAGAACTTTATCGGTACAAAATATGTCAAAGAAAATAACAGGCAAAAATTGCCCATAGTTTATACTAGATGACTTTATTTTACATCTGTAAAAAAAAATGTAAACTATAAGCAGGTAATGGCAGTAAAATTTAAAATTTCAATTATTTTTAATATTATGAAAGATCATATTGAAGAGCTTAAATAAAAGATTTTACATCATCAATTAATCGGGTTTTTTTTTGACATTTCGATAAATTTCTAACAACACTACTACAAAAAAAAAAAAAAAAAAAATTTAGATCAAATACTAATAAGAATTATTTTTATTAAATCAGTAATTTAAAAGTTTTTATGCATTTTTTATCTAAAAACAATTTTAATTCTCATAGAATTAAATTCACAATAATTATTAAAAAACACAATTGATATTAAACAATAAACACATGAAAGGTATTTGAAAATTCTTAGATATACTTAAATAGATGGAACAACAGAAGATGTAAAATTTTATTAGATATTGAAAATACATTTAGTTAAATTAATAAATTTCAAAATAAAGTTTTCATTGCTTTTTCTTTTTTTCTATTTACCATTCATTTGCAATTTATTTACAACCTATCAATGACTTCTCAAATAACCAAGTTCTTTAAAAAAAAAAAAATACCTAAAGTCAAGTTTTGTATGAAATCATTAGAAAATGAACAATTTGTCTGATGCATTTTTTTTTTCTTATTTTACATAAGTATGTAAAATAAGAAAAAAACCATACAATCATTATTTCAAATGTTTTTGTCAACATTTGACACTTACATCATTATTTCATCATTTACATCAAAAGTTTCCTTAGATCATTATTTCAAATGAAGCTCTTAAAAATACACCAAAAAATATTTTAATATAAAAATAAATATGGTTACTTACTAATTATTGATGATAATGTCACTAGCAAATAAAAGATAGGAGACCACATAAGCCTGAGAGATGGCACTTTTCTAACTTTTGTATGCAAGGTATCTTTACTACGTAAGCGTGAGCCATTAAAGGTTTGTTAACACCATTTTCCTCTAGTGGAATTGATTTCCCGCCTTGAGTAAAAACTTCATCATCACTTAAATCATCTTCATCATCCAACCCCTTCAAATCGAGATGCTCTTTGTAAGACGACATCATCTATTATCTACTAACAGAATTGCACAATTAAATATTTTGAAATTCGAATGAAAATTAAATCATTTCAATAGAAACGTTTTTAATTTTAAAAAATAATAAATTAATTATAATAAGAACTTAAAAGACTACTTTAAATTTTTAAGCAGACTTTATATACAAAAACGTTTATAATCAGAAAAAAAAATTTAATACAGCTGTGTCCAAAAAGTAAGACCAATTTTCAATTTAAAATTACCAGGCCTTATGGAATTTCAATTTTTTTTTTTTTTTAAGTAGCTGGTACTGTCCTTGACATCTGTGTGAAATTTCACCTCAAAATATTCATTAGTGTTTGAGTTACACTTTGTTTTGTAAGATGCTAAAACTAATTCCAGCGATTTTTGAAATATCTCAAATTAATTAAGCAAAGAACTTGCATTAAATTTTGTTAGCGGAAATGTATAGAATGTCGCAGTAGGCATTCCTATATCGGAAAGTAATATTTAGAAATGGTATAAACAGTTCAAAGAAGGCAGAGAACACATTGAAGACGAAGAGCCCTCTGGTCGACCACCCTCAACCGACGAAACTCACGTCCAAATAATTAAAGATTTAGTGCTTGCAAACCATCGATTGACAATTAGAAACCTTGTTGATGATGTTGGAATTTCAAAAGGATCGATCAATTCCATTTTGGGCCTCAAAAGTGTGAAATCTCGATTGGTACCGAAAACACTGTGCCAGCTCACACTGCATTGATTCTTCATGCCTTTTTTGCATAAAATGAAATCCATATCGTTCCACAACCTCCGTATTTACACCGTGCGACTTCTGGCTATTCCCTAAACTCAAAAGACCACTCCAGACACTGCTTTGAGTCAATTGAAGAGATACAACGTGAATCGCAGTGAGCTTTGAAGGCCATCTCTGCCAATGACTTTTTAGCATGCATTGAGGGTTGGAAAAAAAGTTGGCATATGTGCATTGTGGCCGGAGCGGATTACTTCGAAGGCGATAAAATAAATTTGGAAGAATAAATAAAGAGTTTTAAAAAAAAAGAAATAATTGGTTTTACTTTTTGGACACAGTAGTACACTATTTTTAGAATAATCTTACAATATATTAAATACAAAGTATTTTACTATTGGCAATAATTTATAATAATCCATTTGAATTACCAATAATTCTTCAAATATTTTGAATGAAACAAAAAGAAGGTTTATATTTTTAAGAGAATGTTTATAATCATATGTATATATATATTTTCTTAATACTAAGCATAAGCAGATAGTGCTCAAGCAAGATTATGTCATTGGCTACAAATTTCCAAATATTATCTAGTAAACTTGCCAAGCAGTCAGATTCATTTATAATGAATAAGCACTAGAAAAATTTCCACAACCCCAACCGTGCTTATTTACAGTATTTCTAATTTACACATACGAAAATCCATCACTTGAATAGCTTGAAATTTATACATATAGATCATAATTAGGATGTTAACTGGCTAGTCCAGTAGTACCCATTTTTCAGTAGCTTTGAAAAAATAGTTAAAAAATTTTAAAATACGTGTATATTTTTATAGTGATATACCAATAAAAAATCAAATGATGGAGTAGTTTAGGTAAGAACTAATGAATTTAAAAAGTACAAATTCTAAACTTGTGTTTTTTTCTTTTTGCATTTTAATTTCTTATGTGGCATTGATTGTACAGCAAATTAAAAAAAAATTTCCACTAGAGAAATATGTTTATCGACTGCATCAAAAGAACTTTCTGCTGAAATATTATCACGAAATGCTAATCTTTTCAAATATATGCCAGTTTTAGAAGGTTGTTTATCCTGTGCGAGAGAAATTAAATTTATTTTTGATATTGATGGTGAAAAAAATATATGCAATATATTACTTACTGAATTTATTTATCAATGGTAGAATAAGATCATATTTAATTATCCAATGATGAAATATTATAAACAGAAAAGTATTGTAACAGCCAGCTTGATAATCGTAATATACACATCAATATGCTTTGTGGTATTTATAACACTTCAGGAATATTGAGTTTTTGAACTAGCAGAGATTATATTGTTGATATGCACGAATTCTTTTTTTTTAATGATCAACAACCTTAAGATTAGTATTAATCTCCCCATTAATTTGTTTAAAATCTTTACATTTGAAGCTTTGATTATAATAGAGCAATTTTTAAAGTTCTTACAAAAGTAAACATCGAATTATTGCATGTCAATGAGCATTGTATATAAGATCACAGAAGTTAAAATTGCCAGAATAATTGGCTATAAAAATAAGATTTCAAGCAACAGTCTATTGAAATTGAAACATTGAAGAATACTATGCAAAAATCATTGAGATAAATAACACTAATCAAGCGTTCAAAAAATAAGGATCTTATGTCCACATGCATGATAATTTTAGAACATTAAATAACACATAAAAAGATTTCCAAGTGAAACACAAAAAATGGGTGTCTTTGTTTGTTGGACCATCAATTAATGTGCTATATTTATCTTAAATGTAGTAATATTTCTAAGATGTAGTACAATGCCCGGCTTTCACAATTTTATTCAACAATGTTAATATTTTTTTGTTTTAAACTACTTACACTTAATTAGTTTTACATTATTATTCTATGTTGTTGCTGTTTTCAATTTTTTTGAAATGTAGTTAATTACCAGAATTGTAAGGAGAGATATCTGCATCAACTGGTTATAACAGCATACTGAAAACTTACTATAAATATATTATTGTTGTCATCTATACCGAAGTTTATTTTCTTTATGCACCAACAAAGCTGTTTAATTTGTGAAAGAATATTAATATATCTGGAAATTTAAAACATGCTATTAAACTTTAATAAATGTAACTAAATGAAGCTAAAATAAAATTTTGGAATAAAGATTGTTTCAAATTAATAATTAATATTTTAATTGAAAATTATTTTAATAATATTATTAACTCTTTTATTAGTAAGATTGATGTTCATATTACTTATAAATAGGAAATACATTTTAAAACCAACTTTCAATACTTAACATTTTTACCTTTGTAGTAATAAAGCTCATGTGAAACAAAAAAATATAATAATTTAATAGGATATATATCGATAGATTTAAATGCTGTACCTTTGAACATATATTACGAATTTTACGAGAAACATATGTTCAGATATCACTTTAAAGTCTTGAATAAATACAAATCTATCAGATGGATGCTGAAAATCTTATCGTTGCGTTTCTTAAAAGACATTTTTACAATTTTGCAAGGAGAATTTGTAAATAATAATAGATAAAGTTTATGCTACTTTTCAATTAAACAAATTGTGACATTTCCCGTAACTCGTTAGATACAGTTTCGGTTTCAGACAGATATCAGAAAGTAAACATTTACACTGCACGGCTAAATCCATATTTTCTCATTGGTTAAAGGACATAACGTCACAAGCAAGGTAAATTATCAAAGGTTCACAGTTAAAATTAATAAGATAAATTCATTCTGTAGTAAATAAAAAATATTGATTAACGCTTTGTAGACTTTAAATTTAAGGAATGTTTCATGAACCATTCAAATTTGCTTTTTTAATTATTTAAAGTTTTCAAAGATTAAATTTTAAATTTTTTTTACCACATTGGCAGGTCTTAAACCTAGAAGAGGCTCAAGACAGCCCCTTTGCACCTTTTTTTTTTTTCCTATCAAATCTAAGTTTTTTCCCTAACGTTTTCATTTTTTAGGTGGGAAAAGGCTTAAGTTGAAAATGTCGCAGCATTTTTTCTCCAGAGTGTAGCTGAGTTATTACATACTTGTGTTTATTATCACGTGCGATCATGATGTTGTCCTGGTCAGGGATTCGTGGCACAATCCAAAAAGTGCAGCAAGCAAATAAAGCTCCATTCCAAATTTGAAAATTTTGGCGGAAAAATGGTAGTTTGGGCCCTTAAACTATTGAAATGATTCATGAATAACGTTAATCCTCGGGAATTTTCTGGAGAATTTAGCTTTTGCTTGAAGTGTTTTGTAGTATGGTTTTAAAGCACCTTTCACGTTTTGGCTCGGGGATTTTTAAACATTTGTATATCCAATGGATATAAGAACTCGTAGTGCGTTGATCAATTCCTTCTTATTGAAGTTTCACATTTATCACTTCTGGCGTTTTCCCATGCTTATGGAGCTGCATAGTACTTCTTATTGTATTTGGAATACTTCATTCTTCATTTATGTCTAGAATTTTCAAACTTATATTCTTTTGGCTATTGAATGATATATTCTTTTGGCTATTGAATGTGATAACGTTTTTTAGAATTTGAATACTTCATTCTTCATTTACAATGACATTTATTACTTCTGTATATTTTTTTGAGATTCTTGAACAAATCATTCTTCATGAAGTTCTTGATCTATTCAACATTGCTATATTCATATGGCTATTGAATTTGACCATTCTTGTAGTATTCCAATCAATTGCTTCATATATCTCTTGCATTATTAAACATTGGTATATTCCTGAGTTTATTCATCCGTTCTTATCAATGTTCACACATGATAAGTTGAAATTTGCTGAGCAGATTACAGTTTTTCTCTTATTTTTATTTTCAGCAGATATAATCAAGACATGGATAATAACCATGAAATAATAGTACACAAATTAAATTGTCATTAATTAACACAAATTAAAAACATTCACATATTTAATTAATTAAAAAATTCTTAATAATTAACTTCCATTTTAACCCCTCATCAACATTAATATTTAAATACTTAATTAGTGTGGCTACACAATTAATGTTAATAGGCTATTAAAATAAAATTGCATAAAAATAAAATTTTAAAAATTATGTGTATAAATAAAAAAGAAATAAAATGAGTTTTTAAAAAAAAAAAATATTAAATTTAAATTTAAAAATTTTAAGCATTTGGACAAGTTGCAGATACCATTATTATGGTGTATATTTATAAAAAAAATTCCTAAATAAGAGAAAAAGCATTTGTTTTCAGAGCAGTAATTTTTTTTATTTCTGCAAATGCTCTTTTTTATTTTTCCTCTATCCTTCTGCTAAAGTCGAACTCAATCCTTTAAAGTCGGTATGACGCTCTGACCCTAACGTTAATTCGGTTGTTATTGCAAGGATTAAAATTAAATGCCAATTCTGGATTTTAGATACGCAAATAAATTACGATGGCTTGTAAATGATATAAATGATACTTATCCCGAATAACAAAAGAATTAGAGGGACTTGAAAACCACAGAAGTGAGGTTAGACGAAGGCCAAAATCACCCTTAAAAAAACTAGGGGGCACACGATACCTAAGATCTTCCGTTAAAAACTTCTTTAAATGTAGGGAACATACAAAATATGCAAAAATAAAATAATAGATCATATTAATGTACAACAAGTAATATGGAAAAAAAAAAATTTAAAGTCAATTCCTACTTTTTCACTATATTGCAGAAAAGTCCTTTATAAATAATTTTCATTCATTTTTAAGTGTATCTGGCGCCATCTATTGGTAGATATATTCAACTTACATCTAAAAAAACTAAAATTAATTAATTTAATTTAATTATTGAATTAACATTGCAAAAATATATTAACAAAGTGTCATCCTCTACAAGTTTAAAAAAAGGTATTTGAACTTTGAGTGGATGAATAAAAAGTATTTTTATTAACGATTGAAAATTTGAACAACATATATATATAGGGAGAGTAACCTAATAGAAGGAATTGAATAAAGCCGAAAAAAAGATGATTCCCCTACTGGAAACGGAAAATGAATATGACTCCATGATGTGAAGTTAATAGAAGGAATTGAAAAGAAAAAAAAAAAGAAGAAAAAAAATAGGAACGCAGTTCCCCACGAAAGTCGATCACTTTCCTTAAATTGTACTGCGAAAATTCCCTTTTCCTAAAGACTACTGCAAAGTGAGGAATTCTCTCTGGTAACCTCAATTTAAACCGGAAGTTGTCATTGCAGGTATAATAAGTAAACAAAAACAAAAACAAAACTAATGAAATAAAATGTTCTTTTTCGTAATGAACAGTTAAAATGATTTCAATGTATTAATATTTTTAAGTAAATAATTATTTTTGCTGATGTTTCATTACTATGTATAAATTTCAAGAGCATAAATTGTTTATATTTGCTGTTGGTAAGTGTTATATATACATTTAAAATTTATTAAAGAATGCCAAAAATTTATTTTCTTTTTGAGCATATAAATTTTTAATATTTAGTATCTAATATATTTGCTGTTGTGTTGTTTATCTATTCGTCACACGTATGCTAATTTTCTATTAAACAATTTGTGACTTTTAAAAAGTAATACATAAATTTCAACAAGCGATTACATGGTAAACATTTACTGTGAGAGAAAAAGATTAAGTAAATCCATTGATTTTTCCTATAATAAAAAACCTTCTTAATTCAAAGTGTAATGATTGCATTATATTCTGAATATTACCGGATTTTTATATAAGAATAAAATGTTATGTAACTCTCAAACATCATATTATTTATAGAAACATTTATACCATAATTATAATCTTGGGTGGTATTGTAGCATTAAGAATCTAAGGGTTTTATTCAGCTACCATATTTTAGTGGATCATATTATGTAAGCCATTAAACTTCTAATGATAAAAATAAATCTATATAACTAATAAAAGTTATCACTAAAATTTTGACATATTTAACTAAATGAATTTTTTTTTTTTTTATTTCATCTTAAAAAAAAATCAGTATCATCATATTATATTTATATATGTATCTATCTATATCTACATATTGCTTAAAAACTTATTTGTTGTTTATTATACCTTTTTGTGGAACTTGTTCTCTATAACTGAATACAATCGCTTAGTGAAATTTTTAAATTCGAATTAAAAATAAAAATAATCCAACAACAAATATAAATAAATAGTGCAATTATAATAAAATATAATAAGGGTTAATACACATTGAACATACTCCATAAAAATAATTGCTTTCATTTTCAGCGCTGGTTTTATTTTGCTATTTTTAATATAATTCTCAAAAAATAGTCATTTCCAGTTTGTTTAGCTCTTGATAAACCTATCTAAATATGGACA
>BPLR01000692.1:0-81338 GCA_021605095.1 Caerostris extrusa
ATTTTTATCAATTATTTCAGTAATTCATTTGTATTGATTTCATCAAATTTGTGTCAAAATTATATTATGTAACAAATTAATTTCTTAATAAAAATTTAAAATAATAATTTTAAATCTTTTTAAAATTATTTTTATTACTTTTATTTAATTATTTTTATTACTTTTATTTATTTATCTTTTATTACTTTTATTAAAAATTATTGATATTTTTACTATTCAAATTTGTATTTTCATATTTATATTTTTATTAAAATTTTTAATAAAATTAATTCAAATTTTTTTTAATTTTATTAATTTATTGCCTATTTTTTAAATTAATTTTTATTAATTATTTTTAGTAAATTTATTTTTATTTATTATTATTTATTTTAATTAAAACAAGGACAATATATAAACTCCATGTTTTAGAAAATTGCAACACCATGAAGGAATCGTCATAATTGAATGAAATTTAATACACAGTTGAATTGTAGTGGTACAAAATAAAGGATTAAATGTTCAAAGCAAACAAGCAATAACAAGAGATCGGAATCAGTATTTTGTGTAGCCACCACGCGCCGCAATAATTGCCACACGACGTGGCATGGAGTCAAGCAAATTTTGAATGTCTGCCTCGAGGAAGAGCGTTCCATATTGTTTGTATGTGCACCCAACGTTCGTCTGCAGAAGCAACAGACGACGATCACGAGCGAGACGCCGACCAACGAAATCCCACACATGTTCAATCGGCGACATATCCGGAGAATTCGCAGACCAAGGAAGAAGCTGTACCTGCCGCTTTGCAAAGAAGGATTGAACAGTCTTGAAGGAAGGGAACAGCTTGGGGTTGTAGAACTTCACCGGATGTACCGGTCGCTGTTCAGATTGCCCCCCAATTCTTAGCAATTGAGGTCGCCCATGATATGCTATGGCACCCCAGACCATAACTTCGGGTGTTCGTCCACTGTGGCTTTCGGATAATGCACTCCGGAAGGTGGCGTTCACCGTCATAGCGTCTGGACACGAATGGGGCCATCATGGTACCACAATTTAAAGCGGGATCGTCAGAAAACCTTACATGCTGCCAATCAGCACGGCAGTCTCTATGATGAGCGGCCCAATGTAGCCGCAGGCGGCGATGGTTTAGCGTGAGAGGGATCCTGTATAAAGGAGTCCTTGCGCGCAGTCCACGCTGTAGCAGACGTCTACGAATTGATGAAGCACACAATGAAACACCTGTAGCTATTGACCACTGTGCTGCCAATTGTCTAGAGGAAGCTGTACGTCAGCGCCATGCGGACCAGGTGTCTATCATCGCGAGCTGACGCCACATTTTTCGGGTTCCACTCCCGGATTTACGAGTTGTCCTGACACTCGTCCGTCCACTGCTTCCAAAGACGCATCACTGTGCTGATGTTACGCTGCACACAAGCGGCTACTGCACGATAAGACAATCCAGCTTCACGAAGACCGATTTTTTCTCCCCGTTCAAACTCTGTAAGTTGTTCAAATCAGGCTCTCTCGTCGAAGAAGCATAAGTAACGATTGAGTTAACGTGTACCACTAGCAGAAAACCACCGATAACCGTTCACGCCTTCGCTACAGCCGTCTATTTATTCGGATCCATCCGCCATTCCCAGGCCCTGCTCAGCGTACGCATGAGCTACGGATTTGAAATTCTAATCATATGCATATCATGCGCTAATTTGCATTTCCTGAAAATTTCGGCTCACTTGCGTAAGTCCTTCATGGTGTTGCCATTTTCACAAACATGAGTTTATATTCAGTTTGGTGAAAATGTAAATATTTCAATATTAGAAAAGCAATTTATTCAACTTTTTCTCTCATTTTTGGTGACTAGAAGGCAATATCGTTCATCACTAACGCACTAGTAAGGAGCAAAAATGCCTATGACTGTAATTTTTGTTTACATTACTTGATGCCAAAAGCATTTCAATTGAAAAACAAAATAAACAGGCTTGTTCCTGAAAAAAGCATTAGAGTACTGAAGTCTGTTTGATCAAACCATTTTTGAATTATATATAGGCATGGATGTCAAATCAATCGATGAATGAAAACATTTAATAAATCACTTTTAGCCTGCTCCAATAAAAATCAATCCAAATACCAAATATTTTTAATTAATATAATATCACACTTATAATTCTTTGTTTCCCTTTTTTTATAATGTGACAATTATTATGTTTTTATTATATATAAAGAAGAATACATAAGTGTTAAATGTTTCAAATTGTGTTTCAAGGCAGTGGTCGTTAAGTGCTTTATAGTATTGGTAGCACTAACCAACATAATAAAATTCCATCTTCTTATTATTTTTTATCTAACTCCTTTAAATTAATAAATAAAATTAAATTTTGTCATAGATTTCTACAGATTTCTATTGTTACTATCTCATTTTCTCCTTTGGTGTTTTGTAAACAAATTCACAGAGAATAAATGATGTATATTTATTACCCTTTATTAATGGCTTCTTTTACAAACTTCTTAATGAGCCTTCTTATTGATTAGTACACATTAAATTATATGAATTTAGCAATATATGTTAAACAAAAAAATAATGTTGAATGGATGTCTACAATAATAATAGACATAACTAATAGATATAAATGAAACAATAGAATATTTAATAGATGTTTACTATATTAAACCACCAAAAAAATTATTTTCTTAAAATTAACTTGATTTTTATTTCATGTACAACATTTCTACTAAATCCTTGAACAAATCAAGTAATTTTTAATCAATAAAAATAGTATATATCTTAAAAGATAAAAAATAGAGCAATATGATGCTGCATTCGACTTTGAAAATAAACTTATTAATTTATTTTGCTATCATACTTGATCAATAAAAATAAAATATCATAAA
Organism: Caerostris extrusa; assembly: GCA_021605095.1. Taxonomy (NCBI): domain Eukaryota; kingdom Metazoa; phylum Arthropoda; class Arachnida; order Araneae; family Araneidae; genus Caerostris; species Caerostris extrusa. Next base: position 2,869 of record BPLR01000692.1, read on the forward strand.
TATGGTTTCAAAATATATATTATGTACAACAAATGCATCAAGATGCGATGTTTTAGAGAATGTGCCGAATTCATGTTCAGCCCGCCTTTAATAAAGAATTGTGCCACCTGATGCTGACGGCTCATGATTTATAAAGTCAAACTTTTAAATAGAGAGCTTTAACAATCCAACGAAGTAATAGTTTTTTTTACAGGTCCAATAACATTCACTAAGTGGAGAAATCTTTCAACTGATTTTCCATGAATGTTTTAATGGGAAAACATTTATAAAACCGGTCTGTATAGGTAACTGTTTCATGATTGGACCGTTGTGTTGTCATGTATGTTTGTAATGTTGAAAAAAACTTCAAAAACTATACGTAGTTTGGAAATTTAAACAATATACACCTGAAGTGACAAAAGTCATGGGATACCTCTAATATCGTGTTGGCTCTCCTTTCGCCCGGCGAAGTGCAGCAACTGACGTGGCATGGACTCAACAAGTCGTTGGAAGTCTTCGCAGGAATATTGAGCCATGCTTCTCGATAGACGTCCATAATTGTGAAAGCGTTGATGGTGCAGGATTTTGGGCACGAGCAGACCTCTCGATGATGTCCCATAAATGCTCGATGGGATTCATGTCGGGCGATCTAGGTGGCCAGATCATTCGTTGGAATTGTCCAGAATGTTCTTCAAACCAATCGCGAACAGTTGTGGCCCGGTGACATGGTGCATTGTCTTCCATAAAAATCCCATCGTTGTTTGGGTACATGAAGTCCATGAATGGATGCAAGTGATCTCCAAGTAGCTGAACATAAGCATTTCCAGTCAATGTTCGGTCCAGTCGCACCAGAGGACCAAGAAAAACAACCCCACACCATTACGGAGCCACCACCAGCTTGAACAGTGCTTTGCTGACAGTTTGGGTCCATGGCTTCGTGGGGTCTGCGCCACACTCGAACCCTACCATCAGCTCTTACCAACTGAAATCGTGACTCATCGGACCAGACCACGTTTTTCCATTCATCTAGGGACCAACCGATATGCTCACGTGCCCACGAGAGTCGCTACAGGCGTTGTCGTTCTGTCAGTAAAGGCACTCGAGTCGGTCTTCTGCTGGAATAGCAAAAGAAAGCCAAATTTCTCCGCACAGTCCTAACAGACAAGTCCCTTGTACGTCCCACATTGATTTCTGCGGTTATTTGACGCAGTGTTGCTTGTCTGTTAGAATTTACGACTCTTTTGCAGACGTCGCCGGCCTCGGTCGTTAAGTGCAGGCGGTCGACCACTGCGCTGTCCATGGTGTGATGTTATGCTAGAAATTTTATACTCGGCACACTCTTGACACAGTGGATCTGGGAATGTTGAATTCCCTAACGATTTCCGAAATGGCATGACCCATGTGTCTAGCTCCAACTAACATTCCGCGTTCAAAGTCTGTTAATTCCCGTCGTGCGATCATCATCACGTCAAAACCTCTTCACATGAATAACTTGAACAGAAATGAAAGCTCTGCGAAAGCACTGCACATTTATACCTGTTCTACGCGATGCTATTGCCGTCTGAAAATTTGCATATTGCTATCCCATGACTTTTGTCACTTCAGTGTATAACCGCGTAGAGAAAGATGGAAATATTTTTTTTATTTCCAATGGCAGGTTACAATAAGTAATACAATAAAATAGGAAAAGTACACAAAGAACATAAAAACAATAATGAGAATCAAAGGAAATCACATAGTGGCATCACATAAGGGCCCTAGCCTCCCAGTGACGACCCTACACAGTAGAGGAAACAAGTGCAGGGCAGACAGGATGGTGAGATGAATCCATGTCCCCTCCAAGACTGCAGAGCATGTATTTTGGGCATGTACATATTTTCATTCGAAAAGATGATTGGCCATACAATCATGGCCTGTCAGGAGTCTAAAAAGGGCAACAGCTTTAAACCTGGGCTGATCAGGGATGTTTTTAGAATAAAGCTAAGCCAGGTTTTAGATGAGTTGCCTTCAAGTAGATTATCAGATAGAGTGTTCCGAAAAAGTCTCGATCATCAGTTTCATTGAGTGAAAAGAGATGTCTCAACAAAAGAAGATGGAAATATTCTAATTGGAAGATGGGGGCGTCATATCCCAGTGAGAGGGGAGAGGAAGTTGGTCTAGAATGTGGTTTAACGCACCCAGTTCCCGTTGTTTTATCTCGAGATCCAGATGTGTTACAAGAAATCCAATGCGGTTATATTTGAAAGCTAAGCCACACTAAAATTTTGATAAGTGTGAAATCTAACATAGATGAAAACTTTAGTGAAATTTTTTTTTTTGTAATGTCAGCTTATACGAAATGAAGGTGGATACAAAATTTGAGAAACGCATTGCAGAAGGTAGAGTAACTCATGACGGATTTAAAAAAGTTTTATGCAAATAAACAACGCCCTGGAATGAAGTGAACCAATTGTACCAATGAATCCATTACCCTTGGGAACACCAACATTCAATGCAGCTTTGCCAGATCCCTCAATGTTTTGACAAACTTTATGATGCCTACTTCAGTTATCAGAGGACAACTATGCATAAGTTAACATAGTAATATTGTTCAAATTTAATAAATGTCTCATCCAGTCCCTTTTTTTTCTTTACTCATCGACATATAATTCTCCTTTTTTTCTTACTTACTTTTCTTCATTATCAAATATCATGCCCTCGTTCCCTCTGCAAGTCTATGCACATGTCATCACACATCAAAAAACAACATTATAGACCAGAGTACTGTTTCTTTATTTTTTTCACTGAATTACAAGCAATTTGTTGTCTACTAAAAATTTTGTCTGACATTTTTTAAAGATATTACTAGCACGACTACAACTTCTTTAAAATAGTGTATATTCTAGATATAAATCTTCATAGAATAAATGTCTACACCATTCAGCCCACTAAATTTTCTTTAAAATAGAATGTATCCCAGAAATTATCTTTAGATAATAAATGTCTACACCATTCATCCACCATTCAATCTACTACATTTTTCTTTAAAATAGATTGTGTATTCTAGAAATAAACTTTAGATATCTAAACTTTCATATAGAATGTGAATTTGCTGAACAAATATGTGCAAAATTTTATTTTTGTAAAGCATACACACGTATGAAGAACACATATGTGAATGAGCTTTCTCGGAAAATAAAAATAATAATAATTACTTATAGCTAAAATTTAATTTTATTAATTATTGCATTGAATTTAAAAATATTGATTTCCTCAAATATTTTTTTGTGTTAAACATTTTAAGCATAATTAAAGTTTACATATAATTTAATGCATATTAATTATGGGAACAAATTTGTTAAGATCATTTAATTACTCCCTAATAAACTGAATTTGACAAGTAAATTAATCCTAATGTTAACCGATTATATAAAGGTAATGGAACGAGAAGATATTTTAGACTAAAAGAAAAAAAGATTAATTCATTAATTAACTATATTATCTTTACAACTCATGGATCATACGCCAATGTATTTTTTGGATAAGTAGAGAATTTCTACTTTAGAACTTTGCTAAAGGGCTTAAATTCAAATCTCTAATTACTAGTCCAGTATTAGCCATTGTACCCCGTCCTCTTAAAATTGCATTAACAGGAAATGAGCTCTATATCCGTATGCTGTTAATTCCAAAATCGATTTCCCACCGAGTACAAAACGGATGTTTGGAGTGTCGTTAGCACATGTTTACTCAGCACCCTTTGGCAATCCCATAGAAATGTTAATTGTCCATTTTAGATCCCTAAACGAAAGTGACAAAGAAAGCACAAATGTTTTGATACCCAATAGGGGTCTTTGCTGGCATATTGATGAGTATGCTTTAATAGATTAACCTCTGACGCCATTAATTTGAATTATACTTATCTCGGTTAATTTTTTATGTGGCTTACAATGCATCAATAAAAATCTGTTTGGGTGTAATATATTTTATAATAAATTAATTAATTGCCAAATTAATTGATTAATTAATTAATTTTTTAATTTAGATCCCTGAAAAGTGACAAAAATACCATAAATATTTATGGTAAATAAATTAATTGACAATTTAATTAATTAATTGTCAATTTAATAAAGTAACTAATTAACTAATTGTCTATTTTCGATCACTAAAGGAAAGTGACAAAGAAATCATTAATGTTTATGGTGAATTAATCAAACACCAATTTAATTAAGTAAATAAATTGTCCATTAAATTAATTAAAAGTCAATTTAATCGATAAATAATTAATTATTCGTAATTTATGCATTAACTAATTAATTAATTAATTGCCCATTTTAGATCCCAAAAGAAAAGTGACAAAGAAAGCATAAATGTTTTGAAAGACAATAGGGGCCTTTACCAGCATAATGATGAGTATGCTTTAATAGATTAACCTTTGACGCCATGAATTTGAAGTATACTTATCTTGGTTATTTTTTATATGGTTTACAATGTATCAATAAAAACTGTTTGGGTGCAATATATTTTTTTATGGTAAATTAACTAATTGTCAAATTAATTGATTGATTAATTAATTCATTCATTACTTGTCCTTTTCGATCCCTGAAAGTGACAAAGGTAGCAGAAATGTTTTTGGTAAATTAATTAATTGTCAATTTGATAAATTAACTAATTAATTAATTGTTCAACAAAAGAAAGTATAGATGTTTTGATATCCAATAGGGGCTTTACTAGCATATTGATGAGTATGGTTTAATAGATTAACTGCTGACGCCATCATAAATTTGAATTATATACATCTGAAAGAATTTTCCATGTAGATTACAATGTATCAATAAAATATGTTTGGGTACAGTATATTGCATGGTAAATTAATTAATTGTCAAATTTTATTAATAAAATCTCAATTCAATTGATTAATTAATTAATTGCCCAGTTTAGATCCTTAAAAGAAAGTGACAAAGAACTCATAAATGTTTCTGGTAAATTAATTAATTGCCAAATTAATTAATAAAAGTTCAATTTAATTGATTAATTAATTAATGGTCCATTTTAGATCCCTAATGCAAAGTTACAAAGAAAGCATAAATGCTTATGGTAAATTAATTAGTTGCCAATTTAATTGATAAATTATCTAATTAATTAATTAATTGTCGATTTTCGATCCCTAAAGGAAAATGACTAAGAAATCATAAATGTTTTAATATCCAGTAAGGGCCTTTACTACCATATTGATGAGTATGTTTTAATAGATTAACTGCTGACGCCATTAATTTGAATTAAACTTATCTCGTTTATTTTTTTCCATGAAGTTTACGATGTATCAATCAAAACTATTTGGTGCAATATATTTTATGGCAAACATAAAACATATATAGATATATCAGAATAGATATATCAGATAGATCAGAATCCATTATAAAATTTAGCATCAAACCTATTTGGTATCTAATCTAATCACAAGAATCTATCTCCACAAAATAAAAGTATTCGATCTATTTAATTGAATTTAATACGTCTAAGAGTAAGATAAAAGAGAAAGAGAAACTAACCGTCTAATTTGGTACAACAGGGAATACAAGAAAGAAAAAAGTACTAAAAGTAACTATGAAATCTCAATTAAGGAAACTTGGAATAAAAAAATCGTACTGAGTTTCCAATGTATAGTCGAGTCGACCCTCTATAAAGTGATACAATAAAACTGTCAACTTTCATTAATAAAATTATCACTAAAGTACCATTTTTTAATCATGAGGTAAATTAGGATTGTATTAAAAATAAATAAATTGCATTATCCATTTAAGAAACTAAGATCAAATACATATGAAAGCTCTATTTATTGTCTATAACCAAATAATAAACCAAACCTATTTTAATTAATTTATTATAATATTTTAATTAAATAATTTGTAATCATTTACATTATATGTTATTAGTATTTTTGTGGTAACTTTTATATAATTAACCACGATTTTATATGTGTTGTAGGTGTTACGATTTTATTTATTTTTTATATTTTACTTTGTTAACTGAGTTATATGATATTCCTTATTTCATTATTTAAAAGGCAGTATTTATTTTTAATAAAATCTTTTTTATTTGGACTCCGTGATTGACTGTCGACAATTATTTTTTACTCATTTATTCATTAAAACTCATCATTTACACTTAACTAAGGATCCTATATTCTTGATTCTTTGGGAGAAAAACTTATTTTTCATCATGATTTTTTTTCAGTTTTTTTTCTATTAGCTCACACTCTCCCTATATATATCTTATTCAAATTTTCAATCGTTAATAAATATTTTTATTCATCCACTCAAGTTCAAATACATTTTTAACTTGTAGTGTATGACACTTGATGTTAATGCAGTTTTTTCAAATATTTATTCATTAATTAAATTTAATTAATTAATTTTAGTTTTTTTAGATTTAAGTTGCATGTATCTACCAATAGATGGCCGGATAAACTTAAAAAAAAAAAGAATGAAAATTATTTATAAAAGAATTTCTGCAATAATAGGGTGGAAAAAAAGTGGGAATTGACTTTAAATTTTTTTTTTATATTGCTTGTTTCTAATTCACTTAAAAACACTTAAATAATTCACTTATTAATTTTCATAAAAATAATTTATTTTATAAAAGCATAATCAACTAGTCATTATAACTAGAAACAAATGTTTATATACACATGTTACTGAAAAATAACAAAATTTTTTATACATTTATTTATCGTAAAATAGTATCAAAAGCATTTAATTTTTTCAGTTCAAATTTCTTATCTTAAAAATCCTCACTCTTCAGAATTTTTCCAGGTTGTACCAAAAAAAAAGAAAGGCTTTTCTCCAGAGTTGGACACAATTTAAAATTTTTTTGTAAGAACATGAAAAAAGCAGTAAATATATCAAAAGTAGCTTTACTTTTTGTATTATTTACGGCTTTTGTTATATTATTATTTACTATTTTTAATTTCGGCTATTATTTACAATTTTTTTTAATTTTTAATTCGAATTTTACGAGTCTTTGTTCAGGAGAAAAACAATTCAATAAGTAAATTTATTACTTATTATTATTACTAATTATTAATATAAGTAATATTAATTATTAATATAAGTATTAATATTAATTATTAATATAATTAATATATTATTAATATTACTTATTATTATTATTTAAGTACATCACGCGACTTTGTCATTTTGCACTAGGCTTCTTTTTCTGCAACATTGGCGCAACAATCCTATGGTGGACCAAGGCTGCCTGCCTACTGGCAGACTTTGAAACAAGAGATGTTTTCTTTTAAAGGAGTAGGGTTGTCAGCCCTACGGCCAATGCCTATCTTCATATTAGACTGGGACAAACGGTTTAAATTGATTCCAAATCACTACAAACACCCATGGTACCTCCGGGACTTGTGGCCAGCACTGAGGGGCCAGTGCGGTAGTCACTGGCCATCCGGCTACTGCAATGGCTAACGAGTTCAATTCATTAAACATTTCAATTAAAATTAATTGATTTTCAAAGTTTATTTACAGTTTGGAATGCGTAAAATATGCTTTTTGAAATATTCAATGACATGTTTTAACAACTTTGACATTTACAACATATTCAACAGATTAGAAACCTATAGTTGTCTATCTCCCTATTAACATTAGTGTGTAGAATTTATTCTAAAGATTGCTCTTGTGTTTGAAGAAAAATTTATTTCCATCATAAATCTAAATAACTGAACTAAAACAACTTCTTTAAGAAGTAATAATTTTAGAAAAGATTTAATTTTTTTCTTTTCCTTTTCGAATTATCCTTATTATTTGACTTGCTATACTTGAAAATAATATTTGTTTCTTAAGTCTCTCTTTTTCTCCATCCTTATTTTAAGAAAATAGGGAGATTAACCAGATATTTGCAGTTCGGATTGTTTAGAATTATGAGCGATTAGTCTAAATAATGTTTATCTTTCATGACAGAAACATAAAGGAGCCGGGGTTGCTTTTGAATAGAAAAATTAATTAGCTCAATTTTTAATTCTCTTCCTTTTTTCTTTTATTCTCATTATCATATTCTGTTTCCAAAATAAATATTATTAATAGAGCTCAGCTTTCAAAGAAAAAAGCTAAGAATTTTGGAAGTGAAGTTTATTTCTAAATAAATAATGTGTAATCTTCACTTGCAAATCATTAAGCAAGTCAAGTATAGTTATAATAGTTAAGCTTTTTATATAATACATAAATCTTTAAAAATAATTCTTTCTAAGTTATGTTACATTGGTGTTTAGAACTAAGGAGAAATTTAAATATGTGTGCATTTTTAACTATATTTTGATAATTTACATTAAATGTATTCAACATGTTAAATAATTTTATCATGCTATTGAGAAAGCATAAATAATAATAGACACTTAATCTCATTAATATTGTTTATTTGTTTATAATATTTATAATTACTTTTCAAAAATATATGTTTGTTTACTTTCACTAACAGACTATTCATCAACCTCAAAATATTTTCAAAAAATTAAATTATCATTTATTCAAATCATTATTATTAATTTCTTTCCTTAACTAAAATCTACAGATATTTCCAGAATTGTTTAATGAAGTGGTCTTTTGAGTTTAGGAATAGCCAGAAATCGCACGGTGAGAAAACGGTGGTTGTTTTAACTATATGGGTTTCATTTTTGGCGAAAAAATCAAGAAGAATCAATGCAGTGTGAGCTGGAGCATTCAGTGTTTTTGGTACCAATCGAAATTTGAAGCGTCTGAGGCCCAAAATGGAATTGATCGATCCTTTTGAAATACCAACATCATCAGGAAGGTCTCTAATTGTAAATCGATGGTTTGCAAGCACCAAATCTTTTTTTGGACGTGAGCTTCTTCGGCTGAGGTTGATGGTCCACCAGAGGTCACTTCGTCTTCAACGCGTTCTCTGCCTTCTTTGAACAGTTTATACCACTTTTAAACATTTCTTTCCGTTATATAGGAGTGCTCACCGAATGTCTTCTGCAACATTCTATACGTTTCTGCAAACAAAATTTAATGATAATTCTTTTTGCACAATTAATTCAGACATTTCAAATATCGCCGGAATCAATTATGGTGTCTTACAAAGCCAAGCGTACCACAAACACTAACAAATATTTTGACGTCAAATTTCACACAGATGTCGAGGACACTGACAGCAACCTTCCCTAAGCCCTGGGAATTTTAAATTGAAAATTGGCTTTACTTTTTTGGACAAAGTAGTATTGGATGTTTATATTGGAAATATATATATATATTGGATATTTTAAAGCTCTGCTGATGAGACATTAATTTTTTTCTGTTATTGTTTTCTTTTTTTCTTATGTGTGTTTTACCGTTTTTTTTTTTATATCGTAAGAATTTGTCAATTTCACTTGTCATTGGAGATAAATAAACAAAATTACATATTAATTAAATTAAAGTTCTATCTTGACACTGTTACAATATTTAATAAAAATCTGAAAAACATTAAAAAATTGACAATTCTATTTTTCAATTAAAAAACTCATATTGTGTGGCACAGAACTGCCAGCGTATCCTTGTGATCATCTCAATTTGCCCACAGGTTTTTCTCGAATTTACATGCACACGTAAAAATAATTACCTCAAAAAATTTTTTTCATGTACAATTACTCCTTCCATTATCCTTGAGTTACACTGTGGATTCAATGAATAATCTAACATATTTTTAAATACTCAACAAGTTGAGCGGGACACAACTAATGTTCAGAAGTGTAATGAATTGAGGGGAATTTTGTTATAGAAAAATAATGCGGGACAAGGTTGATAATTAACTTTTGATCTAAATTTCTGTTTAAAGAAACAAGTCTGCTATAGTGAAACGCAGGAATTATTTATGCAAGGGTTAATTAGTAGCACTTTAATCAATGTACAAAGTAATTTTTAAATAAATAACAAACGATGAACAAAATTTTAAAAAGTACTTTACTTAAAAAAGGGGCAAATAAATCGCTTATTTAATTGTTTATTTTGGCAATTTCTTTTTTGAATTCAAATTTCAGGACCGGAAAAAAAAAAACAATGAATGAAAGTAATTACAAAGTCACAGGAGTACAATTTACCACGAAAACTGAAAAAACAGAACGAACAATAATTCACAAAAAATGCATCATTAACATTTTATCATTCAAACCGTCCATGCCTCGACTGGGATTTGAAGCTATAAGCAAAAAGTAAAACAATTATTTGAAATTGAAACAATCATAACCTCAATTTTTCAATTTAATCCCCAGTGCGTACGTTGCACATTTCATGAGAAGAAGAAAAACATAAACAAAATTCCAGCTGAAAAAAATTAATAATAATAATAATAATAAAAAATAATAATGAAGGAGTAAAAAAAAAACATATTAACAAAACTGTGTCACTTTTACGAAATTAATGCCGTCCAATAGGAATCGTTCGAACACAGCATAAAGTTAAAGCACGGCAATGAAAAAGTAATAATAAAACAAATGATTCAGTTTCAAAGCATTTTAATTAACATTTTGTGAGAAAAATGCAGCGGTGGTGTTTCGTTACATATAATGGACTCCCAGCGCGCTAAGATTGATTTTTTTTGTTATTATTTTCTCCTGTTATTCATTCTATTCAGACTTTTCTTTTAGTGCCCTTTTTTTCCTGCTGTTTTCTGAAAAGCTGGGACTGACAGGAGAAATGGTTATTGATTATGAGCTCTAGTTCATTTTATAACGCTAACTTTTCTTCATAATTTAGTTTCAAAACGAGCCGCTACTTCTGCGTTTGACATCTAAGAAATTTTTCTACCTCAAAGAGCAGTTATCTCTGCGCAATACAATACCTATTCTTTTATTGTCGAACCGCAAGCTCTCGTCTCGTAATTTTTTTTCTCTCTTTTAAAGACGGGGAAGGAAGTTTCTTTTCACAAGTTTCGAAAATTGGCGTTTAATGTTGTTTGAATCTTTTCGAATTTAAAATGAATTGATTTAAGGGTACTGAAGTGCTGCAAAATTTATTTCTCTCGTTATTTTAATAATTGCATTTCTAATTAAATAAAGTGATTTAAAAAAATCAGCGAAATAAAAATCGACACAGCATTTTATTGAATTTTTGCCTTTCGAAAAGAAATTTGATACCGCAAATTTCGAAATGAAAAGATATTGGGGCGCTAGAACATTACTAATGAGACATTGACTTTCTTCTCTTATTGTTTTCATTTTTTGTAGTGTGCGTTTCATACTGTTTTCATCTCGTTACAGTTTGTATTTTTCACTTGAAGTTGGAAATAAAATTAAAATTACATTTTCACTAAACTAAAGCTCGTTCTTGACCATGTAGAAATATTTAATAAAAATCTGAAACTAATTTTAAAATTGCCAGTCCTATTTTTGAAATAAAAGATTCATATTGTCTGTGAATCCTTGTGATAGAACATCACAATTATCCCACTGATTTTCCTTGAATTTACATACAAATTAAAAATACCCTACAAATGCTTTTTGTGAAGTATTACTCCTCCCATTATCCCTGAGTTACATTGTTGATTCAGTGAAGAAGTTACCATATTTTAAAGCGTTCAACAAGTTGAGCGGAACACAACTAATGTTGAGATGTGTAATGAACTGAAGGAAATTTTATTAAAAATGCTGTGCAAGATTAATAACTAACTTTTGATCCAAAATACTGTTTAAAGAAACAAGTCTGCCTTAGTGAAACGTAGGATTTCTTATGGAAGGGTTTATTAGTAGCACTTTAATCAATGTTCAAAGTAATTTTTTAAATAAATAACAAACGCTGAACAATATTTTTAAGAGGACTTTACTTAAAAAGGGGAAAATCAACCGTTTATTTAATTGTTTATTTTGGCAATTTTTTATTTTAGATTCCAAATATCACCAAAAACACTCAATGAAAGTAAAAAAAAAAAACACTCAATGAAAGTAATTACAAAAGTCACAGGAGTACAATTTACCACGAAAACTGAAAAACACAGAACGAACAATAATTAACTAAAAAAATGCATCATTAACATTTTATCATTGAAACCATCCATGCCTCGACTGGGATTTGAAGCAATAAGCAAAAGTAAAACAATTATTTAAAATTGAAAACAATCATAACCTCTCTTTTTCAATTTAATCCCCAGTGCGTATGTTACACATTTCATGAGAAGAAGAAATACTAAAAAGTTTAAAACATAAACAAAAACACAGCCGAATAAAAAATTAATAATAGTAATAAAAAATAATAATGAAGGAGTAAAAAAACATATTAACAAAACTGTGTCACCTTTACGAAAATAATGCCGTCCAATAGGAATCGTTCGAACACAGCAAAAGTTTAAGCACGGCAGTAAAAAAAGTAATAATAAAATAAATGATTCAGTTTCAAGGCATTTTAATTAACATTGTCTGAGAAAAAATGCAGCGGTAGGGTTCCGTTACATATAATGGACTCCCAGCGTGTTTGAAAGATTGATTTTTATTGTTATTATTTTCTTCTGTTATTCATTCTATTCGGACTTTTCTTTCAGTGCTCTTTTTTTTCCTGCAGTTTTCGGGAAAGCTGGGACTGACAGGAGAAACGGTTATTGATTATGAGCTCTAGTTCATTTTATAACGCTAAGTTTTCTTCATGATTTAGTTTCAAAACGCGCCGCTACTTCTGCGTTTGACATCAAAGAAAATTTTCTACCTCAAGAGAGCAGTTATTTCTGCGCAATACAATACCTATTCTTTTATTGCCGAACCGCATGCTGTCGTCTTCTTAATTTTTTTTCTCTCTTTTAAAGACGGGGAATGACGTTTCTTTTCACAAGTTTTGAAATTTTTCGTTAGCGGCGAATTTACGTTTAATGATGTTTGAATCTTTTAGAATCTTAAGAGTACTGAAATGCTTCGAAATTCATTTCGCTCGTTATTTTGATAATTGCATTTCTAATTAAATGTCCTTTTAAAAATCATCAAAATAAAAATCGATATAGCAATGTATTGTATTTTTTGTCTTTTCAAATCGAGTTAAGCAAAACATTTAAAAGTTTTTAAAGTTCATTACTGTTATATTTAGATACGAATTTGATAGCAAAGCTAACTTGTATAACTTGAAAAGATTTGATTTTTTTACTTAATGTACTTAACATTTCTATTTAAAATTATGCAAACCAAAAGATTGTATTCCCCCAAAAAAATCAGTTTTAATCATTTGAAATAAAATATTGCAAACAAAATATTTGCCAGTAAAATAATTTATTAATATTTTCCCAAAATAAAAACATTTCTGATTTCGTATAATAAAAACTAATCTCAAATTCCCTGCAGATATTAAAATGCATAGAATAATGTTCCATTATTTAATTATTCTGTATGATTTTCAGAAAAAATCATACTTGATGATTTAGTTTCAAAACGCGTCGTTTTTTTTTCCATTTGACATCTAAGAATATTTTCTGCCTCAAGGGAGCAGTTATCTCTGCGCAATACAATACCTATTCTTTTATTGCCGAACCGCAAGTTCTCGTCTCTTACATTTTTTTTTTTTCACTCTTTTAAAAGGTGGAGAATGACATTTCTTTTCCAAAGTTTCGAAAATTTGCGTTTAATGTTGTTTGAATCTTTTAGAATTTACAATGAATTGATTAAAGTGTACAAAAATACTTCGCACGTTATTTTGATAATTGCATTTCTAATTAAATGTCCTATTAGAAATTAATCAAAATAAAAAGCGATATGGCACTATATTGTACTTTTGCCTTTTTAGATCATGTTAAATAAAATATTTAAAATTAATTTAAAGTTCATTTCGGTTATATTTAGAAAAGAAATTTCAAAAGAAGTCCTTCAAATTTACACGAAAATTAAATATAATTAAATTAAAAAGTTTTCTTATGAACTATTACTCATTCTATTATCCTTGATTTTCATTGTTGATTCAGTGAAGAATCTAACATATTTTTAAATGCTCATCAAGTTGAGCGGAACACCACGAATGTTCAGAAGTGTAATGAATTTAGGTAAATTTTGTTATCAAAAATAATGGTATACAAGGTTGATAATTAATTTTGATCTAAATTTCTGTTTAAAGAAACAAGTCTGCTATAGCGAAAAGCAGGAATGCAAGGGTTAATTAGTAGCACTTTAATCAGTGTTTAAAGAAATTTTTAAATAAATAACATTCGACAAAAATATTTTTAAAAAATACTTTATTTAAAAACAGGAAAATAAACCGCTTATATAATTGTTTATTTTGGCAATTTTTATTTTTTGATTCCAAATCTCAAGACCGGAAAAAAAAACACTAAATGAAAGTAATTACAAAAGTCGCTGGAGTACAATTTACCACTAAAACTGAAAAAAACAGAACAATAATTAACAAAAAAATGCATCATTAACATTTTATCATTGAAACCATCCGTGCCCCGACTGGGATTTGAAGCAATAAGCAAACGTAAAACAATTATTTAAAATTGAAACAATCATAACCTCAATTTTTCAATTGAATCCCCAGTGTGTACGTTGCATGTTTCATGAGAAGAAGAAATACTAAAAAGATTAAAACATAAAAAAACCTCCTCTGAAATAAAAAATGAATAATAATAATAATGAAGGAGTAAAAAAACGTATTAACAAAACTGTGTCACTTTTACAAAATTAATGCCGTCCAATAGGAATCGTACGAACACAGCATAAAAGTTAAAGCAGGGCAGTGAAAAAAGTAATAATAAAATAAATGATTCAGTTTCAAAGCATTTTAATTAACATTTTTAAGAAAAATGCAGCGGTGGTGTTCCGTTACATATAATGGACTCCCAGCCTGCTAAGATTGATTTTTTATTGTTATTATTTTCTCCCGTTATTCATTCTATTCAGAATTTTCTTTCAGTGCCCTTTTTTTCTGCAGTTTTCGGTAAAGCTGGGACTGAAAGGAGAAACGGTTATTGATTATGAGCTCTATTTCATTTTATAACGCTAACTTTTCTTCATGATTTAGTTTCAAACTGCTTCTGCTTTTGACGTGTAAGAATTTTTTTTACCTCAAGAGAGCAGTTATCTCTGCGCAATACAATACCTTTTCTTTTATTGCGGAACCACAAGTTTTAATTTTTTTTTGTCCTGTCTTTTAAAGATGGAGAAGGGCGTTTCTTTTCAAAAGTTTCGAAATTCTTCGTTAGCGGCGAATTTGCGTTTATTGTTTGTTTGAATCTTTTAGAATCATAAGAGTGCTGAAATGCTTCGAAATTCATTACGCTCTTTATTTTGATAATGCGTTTCTAATTAAATGTCCTGTTAAAAAACATCAAAATAAAAATCGATATTGCATTCTATTGTATTTTTGACTTTACAAATCAAGTTGAGCAAAATATTTAAAAGTAATTTAAAGTTCCTCTCTGTTATATTTCCAAAAGAAATGTGATATCAATGGTAATTTGAATAACTTGAAATGATTTGACGTTTTACTAATTTATATAATTTTGAAAAGATTTGATTTGATGTTTTACTTTTTGAAAATAATTGATTCTTTTCTTTTTTTGATATGTACGTAACATACGAAAGTAAAATTATACAAACACGTTATTACGTTTCTAAAAAATATTCAACTTTAAATCATTTGTAATAAAAAATTTTAAAGCAACATATTTGCAAGTTAAATTTATTATTATGTTCTCAAATTAAATTATTTCTGAATTTTTGTATAATAAAAACCAATCTTATTTTTCCAACAGATATTAAAATACATAGAATAACTAACTGTGTCCTACAATGGAATGCCGGCGGCCTGTCCCAATCTAAGAAAGTTGGGATTCAATATTCCCTTGTCAGCTGCGATGTTTAGAGTTGCGGTGGATCATGACTGTTTGGCGAGCCATCTGCATCACATTGGCATTTTTGATAGCCCAAACTGTCCGCTCTGTGAAAGACGAGATCATGGACAGACATCATACTGTAGGATGTCTGGACATGCGGGAGTACTCAAGGTAAAAAGATATTGGAGCAGGTTAATTATTGGATAATTGGATATTTTTGGATATTTTTATGTATATTCGATATTTTAAAAACTTAGCTAGTTTTAGATATTGACTTTTCTCTTATTGTTTTTTTTTCTTGTGTATCTTTTACACTTTTAAATCGTAAGAGTTCGTCCTTTTCACTTGCCATTGAAAGAAAAAAAAAAAATTATATATTCATTAAAATAAAGCCCTGCCTTGGCCTTGTTCTAATATTTATTAAAAATCTGAAAATCATTAAAAAAAAAATTATCAATCCTGTTTTTGAAGTAAAATGTTGATATGACGATGTGAATTCTTGTGAGAGAACATCTCAAATAGCCCTGACTTTCCTGGAATTTCACGTAAATCGAAAGCAATTACCCTAAAAGTCTTTTTTGAACTAATACTCCTCCTATTATCCTTGATTTACAATGTTGATACAATGAAGAATCAAACAAATTTTAAAATTTTCAGCAAGTTGAGCGGAACACAGCTATTGTTCAGAAGTATAATAAATTGAGAGAAATTTTGTTATACAAAAATAATATGGTACAAAGTAGGTAATTAACTTTTGATCTAAATTCCTGTTTAAATAAACGAATCTGCTACAGTAAAACGTAGGAATCGTTAATTAGTAACACTTTAATCAATGTTCAAACTAATTTTTAAAATAATATCAAACGACAAACAATATTTTTAAAAGTACTTAACAAAAAAATTGGAAATAATCGCTCATTTAATTGTTTATTTTGGCATAGCTTTTTTAGTTTACAAATCTCAAGACCGGAAAAAAACCATTCAATGAAAGTAATTCCAAAAGTCACTGGAGTACAATTTA
Organism: Caerostris extrusa; assembly: GCA_021605095.1. NCBI lineage: Eukaryota > Metazoa > Arthropoda > Arachnida > Araneae > Araneidae > Caerostris > Caerostris extrusa. The sequence continues at coordinate 19,646 of BPLR01000692.1, forward strand.
CCCTGAAAACTGAAAAAAATAGAACGAACAATAATTAACAAAAAATGCATCATTAACATTTTATCATTCAAACCATCCATGCCTTGACTGGTATTTGAAGCAATAAGCAAAAGTAAAACAATTATTTAAAATTGAAACAATCATAACCTCAATTTAATCCCCAGTGCGTACGTTGCACATTTCATGAGAAGAAGAAATACTTCGTACGTTATTTTGATAATTACATTTCTAATTAAATGTCCTGTTAGAAATTAATCAAAATAAAAAGCGATATGGCACTATATTGTACTTTTGCCTTTTTAGATCATGTTAAATAAAATATTTAAAAGTCATTTAAAGTTCCTTTCGGTTATATTTAGAAAAGAAATTTCAAAGAAGTCCCTCAAATTTACACGAAAATTAAAAATAATTACCCTAAAAAGTCTTCTTATGAACTATTACTCATTTTATTATCCTTGATTTTCATTGTTGATTCAGTGAAGAATCTAACATATTTTTAAATGTTCAACAAGTTGAGCGGAACACCACTAATGTTCAGAAGTGTAATGAATTGGGGGGGAATTTTGTTATAAAAAATAATTGTGTACAAGGTTGATAATTAACTTTTGATCTAAATTTCTGTTTAAAGAAACAAGTCTGCTATAGTGAAAAAACGCAGGAATTATTTATGCAAGGGTTAATTAGTAGCACTTTAATCAATGTTCAAAGTAATTTTTTAAATAAATAACAAAAGACGAACAAAATTTCAAAAAGTACTTTACTTAAAAGGGGAAAATAAATCGCTTATTTAATTGTTTATTTTGGCAATTTCTTTTTTTTGAATTCCAAATCTCAAGACCTGGAAAAAAAAACTCTCAATGAAAGTAATTACAAAAGTCACAGGAGTACAATTTACCACAAAACTGAAAAAATAAAGAATGAGCAATAATTAACAAAAATGCATCATTAACATTTTATCATTGAAACCATCCATGTCTCAGCTGGGATTCGAAGCAATAAGCAAAAGTAAAACAATTATTTAAAATTGAAAACAATCATAACCTCAATTTTCAATTTAATCCCCAGTGCGTACGTTGCACATTTCATGATAAGAAATACTAAAAAGGTTAAACATAAACAAAAAGAGCGCTGGAAAAAATGAATAATAATAATAAAAAAATAAAACTAATGAAGGGAATAAAAAATAAACATATTAACAAAACTGTGTCCCTTTTACGAATTTAATGCCGTCCAATAGGAATCGTACGAACACAGCATAAATTTGAAGCACGGCAGTGAAAAAGTAATAATAAAATAAGTGATTCAGTTTCAAAGTATTTTAATTAACATTTTGTGAGAAAAATGCAGCGCTGGTGTTACTTTACATATAATGGACTCCCAGCGTGCTAAGATTGATTTTTTTATTGTTATTATTTTTTCTGGCATTCATTCTATTCAGAATTTTCTTTCAGTGCCCTTTTTTCTTGCAGTTTTCGGGAAAGCTGGGACTGACAGGAGAAACGGTTATTGATTATGAGCTCTAGTTCATTTTATAACGCTAACTTTTCTTCATGATTTAGTTTCAAAAAGCGCCGCTACTTCTGCGTTTGACATCTAAGAAATTTTTCTATTTCAAGAGAGCAGTTATCTCTGCGCAATACAATACCTATTCTTTTATTGCCGAACCGCAAGCTCTCGTCTTCTTAATTTTTTCTTCTCTCTTTTTAAAGATGGGGAATGACGTTTCTTTTCACAAAGTTTCGAAATTTTTCGTTAGCTGCGAATTTGCGTTTAATGATATTTGAATCTTTGAGAATCTTAACAGTACTGAAATTCATTTCGCTCGTTAATTTTGATAATTGCATTTCTAATTAAATGTCCTTTTAAAAAATCATCAAAATAAAAATCGATATATCAATGTATTGTATTTTTGCCTTTTCAAATCCAGTTAAGCAAAACATTTAAAAAGTAATTTAAAGTTCATTTCTGTTAAATTTAGGTACGAATTTGATAGCAAAGCTATCTTGTTTAACTTGAAAAGATTTGATTTTTTACTTAATACTTAACATTTCAAATCAAAATTATTCAAACAAAAGATTGTATCCCCTCAAAAAAAAAATAGCTTTTAATCATTTGAAATAAAATATTGCAATCAAAATATTTGCCAGTTAAATTTATTAGTATTCTCCCAAGATAAAATCATTTCTGATTTTGTATAATAAAAAACTAATCTTAATTTCCTGCAGATATTAAAATACATGGAATAATGTTCCATGATTTAATTATTCTGTATAATTTTCAGGGAAAAATCATATTTGATGATTTAGTTTTAAAACGCGTCGTTTTTTTTTTTTCCGTTTGACATCTAAGAAATTATTCTACCACAAGAGATCAGTTACCTCTGCGCAATACAATACCTATTCTTTTATTGCCGAACTGCAAGCTCTGGTCTCTTAATTTTTTTTTTTTCTCTCTCTGGTTTGGAGACTGATGGAGAATGACGTTTCTTTTCATAAGTTTCTAAAATTTGCGTTTAATGATGTTTGAATCTTTTAGAATCTTTAGAGTACTGAAATGCTGCGAAATTCATTTCGCTCGTTATCTTGATAATTGCATTTATAATTAAGTATCCTGTTCAAAATATCATCAAGATAAAAATCGATGTAGCATTCTGTTGTATTTTTGCCTTTTCAAATCACGTCAAGCAAATTATTTAACAGCAATTTAAAGTTCCTTTCTGTTATATTTAGAAAAAAATTCGTAACAAAGCAAATTTGTATAACTTAAAAATATTTGATTTTTTTATTTTATGTAAGTAACATATTTAATTAAAACTATACTAACAAGAGATTACATTATAATAAAAATATCACTGTTAAATTATTTGAAGTGAAAGAATTTCAAAGCAAAATATTTGCAAAATAAATTTATTAGTATTTTCTAAATTAAAAATATTTTTGATTTTTTATGATCAAATCTTTTTTTTTTTAATTTTCCTACAGATATTAAACATAGAAAATAGTGTTTCATTATTTAATTAATCTGAATAATTTTAAGAAAAAATTCATAAGTCGATGTTTTTTCATATATTTACAAAAATTATACAAACGAAATATTCTTCAATTTAAAACAAAATAAAACACTAAATAATTATAATAAATAACAAAAATATCTCAAATGCAACAATTTTTTTAAATTAATATAAAATAAAATTTAAAAATTTGATAAAAAATCGTCAGATCATTTATATTTACATTTCATATTCTTCAATTAAGTAGATTTATATTTTGTATTTTTCAATCATGTAAAATTATCTTTAAATTTTTCAGAAGTTATAAGGAATAAAGACATGTTTAGTGATAAAACTGTTCTGTATACATTTTTTAATATTTTTTTTCTTTTTTTAAATTTTTTGTGTTTCTTTTTTAATCATGAGATATATTCCCGGAATGTCCTATTTCAATTTGTGCTTTTTCAATTTTCCTATTTCAATAAAGCAACTATTCCAGTAACAATAATTATTTCTGCATTGCAAACTTCAAGATCCATTATGAAAGTTTTCTTCGTATTCTTAAAATTTATTTTAAAGATTTCATTTAATTTTAAATTTCTTATATTTCTTAGAATTCAAAATAAATGTTTAAAATATACTGAACAAATAATATTAAAATGCTTAGAAACGCATTTGAACCCAAACATTTATCGATCCGTTTTAACGTAAGTAAAATATGGCATAGACACAATTTCTCCTTTCACTCATAATAGAATTTTAAAAAAATATATAATTATTTAATTACATAGAATCGCCTTTTAAAGTCATTAAAAATTGTAATTTTGAATCTATATTAATGCATTTCATATTAATGTTAATAATTAATTAATTTAACTATCATGAAAATCAAACAGAAAAAATTAAATAATTCAAAACACTTAACGCATGCTTTAATTAAAATTTTAAAGCCTTTGGGTTTTGAGTTTTTACAACCGATGAAATAAAACATAAAATTTTCTTATGCATATTAAAATAAATCCTTCAAAATTTTTTAATACAATAGAAAATAAATTTTTAATTAATTCTTAGGTTTTCAATCTTTCAATTAAAATTATTGTAAGTAAAAACTCCATCTGTTAGTTAACAGAAAACCATTAATATCTCTAGTAATCAAGCATGTAAAAGCATTTTTAATGAATAACTGAAATTTTTTATAATTTTCCTAGATAATATTGTAAACATTCATTAAAACTTAATGTAATATATTTATTAGAAAGCAATTACTTTTCAATTAGCCCAAATACTTCTTATCAATTCCAGTTTATAAACTCCATCTTATAAGCTGCAGCTATACTGTAAAAATATCTTACATTTACAAACACTAATTATAAATTTATTTTAAAAATATAACTGAATTTAAACACAAAATTATCATAAAATATTTATAAATAAATTAATAATAATTTTCCTTCTAATCTGAATTATTGTTACAATAAACAAAATAATTTATGAAATAATTAATAAAAATAATATATATATATATTTATATATATATATATATATATATATATATATATATATAAAAGTAATTTTAATTTTTTTATGTTGTATCTCATTTTAAAATTAAAATGAGGGAACTAAGAAAAATATAGCTAAAATATTCATATTATTTAAAAACTATAATTACATCCCTGAATTTAGAAACAATCCCCCCAAAAAAAAAAAAATTGCATATTAAATTATCAGTAGTTACCATAAACAAAATAATTATTAAAACAAATAACAAAATTAAATATATATATATATATATATATATATATATATATATATATATATATATATATGTATATATCCAAAAGTAATTTCAATATTTTAATATTGTATCTCATTTTAAAATTAAATTGACTAAACTAAGAAAAACATATGGCTAAAATATTTTTAAAATTACATTTTATAATAATATAGACACAATTTCTCCTTTCACTCATAATAGGAATTTTAAAAAATATATTATTATTTAATTACATAGAATCGCCTTTTAAAGTCATTAAAAATTGTAATTTTGAATCTATATTAATGCATTTCATATTAATGTTAATAATTAATTAATTTAGCTATCATTAAAATCAAACAGAAAAATTAAATAATTCAAAACACTTAACGCATGCTTTAATTAAAATTTTAAAGCCTTTGGGTTTTGAGTTTTTACAACCGATGAAATATAACATAAAATTTTCTTATGCATATTAAAATAAATCCTTCAAAATTTTTTTCATACTATAGAAAATAAATTTTTAATTAATTCTTAGGTTTTCAATCTTTCAATTAAAATTATTGTAAGTAAAAACTCCATCTGTTAGTTAACAGAAAACCATTAATATCTCTAGTAATCTAAGCATGTAAAAGCATTTTTAATGAATAACTGACATTTTTTATAATTTTCTAGATAATATTGTAAACATTCATTAAAACTTAATGTAATATATTTAATAGAAAGCAATTATTTTTTTCAATTAGCCCAAATACTTTTTATCAATTCCAGTTTATAAACTCCATCTTATAAGCTGCAGCAATACTGCAAAAATATCTTACATTTACAAACACTAATTATAAATTTATTTTAAAAATATAACTGAATTTAAACACAAAAGTATCATAAAATATTTATAAATAAATTAATAATAATTTTCCTTCCAATCTGAATTATTGTTACAATAAACAAAATAATTTATAAAATAATTAATAAAAATAATATATATATATATATATATACAAAAGTAATTTTAATTTTTTTTTATGTTGTATCTCATTTTAAAATTAAAATGAGGGAACTAAGAAAAAAATATAGCTAAAATATTATTTATTTAAAAACTATAATTACATCCCTGAATCTAGACACAATACCCCCCCCAAAAAAAAAAAAATTGCATATTAAATTATCAGTAGTTACCATAAACAAAATAATTATTAAAACAAATAAAAAATTATATAAAACAAATAATAAAATTATATATATATATGTATGTATATATCCAAAAGTAATTTCAATATTTTAATATTGTATCTCATTTTAAAATTAAATTGACTAAACTAAGAAAAACATATGGCTAAAATATTTTTAAAATTACATTTTATAAAATAAAAGCTAATATTTAAATGAAAAATATTTTTATAAACATATTTTATATTTTAAAGATTTGTATACTTGATTTCTATATTAAATGATTAAAGTTAGAAACAAAACATTGTTCATCTAAAGAAAGGATACAAACTAATGCTAACATATAAAAAAGAAACTAAATACATAATAAAATTTATCTTTTATCAGCCGTTTTCAATTTTCTGACGAGTATAAAACACACTGTAAGACTTTAACGCTGTTTGACAGTTTAAAAAGTAATCCTGTCGTCCATTATTCTTGGAACTTAGAACTTTTAATCTGGACCATTAATTAGGCCCTTCGAATTTGTTTGACACAAATTCCTTCCCTGCCAATTTCCAGGAGGTACGAAATCTGGATAATCATCGTGAAATCGTATGCTAAGTGGGATCTTTGTTGAAAATGATCAGAGTGTAAAGTGATTAACGGATGACAGTTTAATGGAATCTTAGAAAACTTTGCATCTGAAGAGTAAAATAATCAAATAATGCCTCTAAGTATTCTTACAGCGTAGGACTTATTTTGCATGTACTTGACTACTTAGTGGAGTATTAGTGCCTTTTCTTTCTTCAGAGTATTCTAAATGGGATTCTTAGTTGTAATGTTTGGACTGAAAGCGATTGTGAAATTTGTAAGAAAGTGTCTTTGAGCAATTCCGTTTTGTGATTTTTTTTTTATTTAAATAATTATTTCTTTCAGAAACATGTTAATAAATAATGTCGTTTTGACCAAAATTTATTATTTTGACCCTCTAATAGAAATTATGGGAATTGTTAAATTTAATTTATTGATGAAAGACATATATCTAGATTTAAAATTACGTTCATAGTAATTATGAAAGATTTTAAAAATATGAGAGTTTATTTATTGAAATAATTATTAAAAAATATTGTTTACTTTAATAGTTTATAGTTTTTTTATAGTTTACTTTATATAATTTAATTTAATATAATTTACTTTTATATAGTTTAATTTAATTTAGTTTACTTTATATAGTTTTTTTCACATAAATCATTATTTCTTTCAGAAACATGCTAATAAATAATGTCATTTTGACCAAAATTTATGATTTTGACATCCTTTAATAGAAATTAATAATAGAAATAGAAATTAATAGAATTAAAGAAATCATTAAATTTAATTTACAGATGTAAGACATAAATAGAAATCATTATCTAGATTGAAAATAACTTTGATAGCAATTTTGAAAGATTGTTAACAGAGTATAAGACATTACTCATTGAAATAATCATTATAAATATAGTTTTATTTAATTGTTTATAATTTTTTTATAGTTTATTTTAAATATAATATAGTTTTTTAATATAGATTACTTTAAGTATATATAGGTTACTTTAAGAAAGTGTCTCTTAGCAATCCCATTTTTGATTTTTTCATTTAAATAATTATTTCTTTCAAAATCATGTTAATAAAGAATGTCGTTTTTTGACCACCATTTATTATTTTGACATCCTCTAATAGAAATTATGGAAATAATTAAATTTAATTTACAGATGAAAGTCATAAAATTAAGCATTATCTAGATGGAAAATAACACTCATAGTATTTTTGAAAGATTGTAAAAAAAGAGTATGTGGAATTATTTATTGAAATAATCATTAAAAATATAGCTTACTTTAATAGTTTATAGTTTTTTTATAATTTACTTCAAAATTAGTTTAATTTAATAGTTTACTTTAAGAAAGTGTCTCTGTGTATTTCAATTTTAACTTTTTTTCTATTTAAATAATTATTTCTTTCAGAAGCATGTTAATAAATAATGTCGTTTTGACCAAAGTTCATTATTTTGACATCCTCTAATAGAAATTATGTGAATCGTTAAATTTAATTTACATATGAAAGACATAAATAGAAATCATTATCTAGATTTAAAACAACTTTCGTACTAATTTTTAAAAGATTGTCAGCAGGGTATGAGAGTTTATTTATTGAAATAATCATTAAAAATAGTAGAAGTTTTGTTTAGTAATTTAGCAGTTTACAGTTTGTTTTTATAATTTATTTTAAATATAGTTTAATTTATATACTTTAATTTAATATAGTTTACTTTAAATATAGGTTACTTTAAGAAAATGTATCTTAGCAATCCAATTTTTATTTTTTTTTTTATTTAAGTAATTATTTCTTCAGAGCATGTTAATAAATAATGTCGTTTTGACTAAAATTTATTATTTTGACATCTTCTAATAGAATTATGTGAAACATTAAATTTAATTTACAGATGAAAGACATCAATAGAAATCATTATCTAGATTTAAAATAAGGTTCATAGCAATTTTGAAAGATTGTCAACATAGTATGAGAGATAACTTATTGAAATAATCATTAAAAATATAAAAAGTTTTTATAGTTTATTTATATAGTTTAATTTAATATAGTTTTTAAATATAGTTTATAAAAAAATTTTCTTAGCAATAAAATTTTTTATTTATTTAAATACTTATTTCTTTCAGAAGCATGTTAAACAAATAATGTAGTTTTAACCAACATTTATTATTTTTGGCATCATCTAATCGAAATTATGTGAATCTTTAAATTTAATTTACAAATGAAAGACATAAAAGGAAAGCATCATCTAAATTAAAAATAAAATTCATAAATTTTCAAAGATTGTCAACAAAGCATGAGAGATAATTTATTGAAATAATCATTAAAAATATAGTTTACTTTCAATGAAATATTATCTGCATGCATAAATGGATATATTTTAATTGCTTTAAAAATAATTTGAGTGCAACAATGTATAGCAAATATTATTCTACATTTAATATATTGAATTTCTAGAGTAGCAAATATACTACAGTAATTGCAAAAGTAATTAGCTATACATGTAGATTCAATTGACAAAATTTCTTTACGATATACTATGCATTGATCGATTTTTTTGAAAACCATTCAAACCTAAAAATCAGCGCAATTAATTATAATGCATATAATTAAAATAAATGTTGGAATCTCGAATAGCTTATTAATCACTAAGGCTTTAAAAAAAATGTGTTTAATTTACATATTTAGAATACAAAATAACATTTTGAAATTGAAAATGATTTGTTTCTTGTTACTGCGGAGTATGTTTAATAGAAAAAATGCTGCTTTGAAAATTTACAAATATTTGTAAAACAAGTTCAAAATGTAAGCCATGTTTGATACTGAACAAACATATATATTTTCGAATGCTTTGTAAAAATGATATATAAAAAATATACTTAATGTAAATGTAATATAAATTTTATAATTTAAATATCTTATAATGTAGTGATAAATATTGAAAAAAAATAGTTCGCTTGCAGGCTTTTGAATGAAAATAATAATTACAAAAATTATTTCTAATGAAACACAGGAAGCTTGAACAGTCTATTCTCTAGATTTGACTGCAAACACGTTTAGATGTTTTCTCTACATGTGAAATATTGGCACACATTATATGTAAGAAGTATGTAGAATTTATAATTTAAAACACGCTTGAAAGATATATTGCTACCTTTCTTTTTGTAAGTTGATAGCACTGTACAGAGTTGCTTCGTGGAAATTGTGCAATATCTTTCACTGAGTGGGTTGACAGCAGCTAATTTTGTAATCAAATATTCTGAGTGCTCTGCGATTTTTACAATGTAAAAATTACTTAAACAATGTGTTTGCCTTTTTATTTTGTATTCCAAATGGAATTTTGGGAGCCAAATTGCTAAAAATGTTGCATAAGACATACGATTAATCGTGCATATCAAAAACACAAGAATATGAATGATATAAAACATACGAAGAAGGCCGAAGTGGGTTAGTAGATTTATCTCTTTCTGGTCGACCTTCAATAATCGTGACCGAAAAAAATATCAACAAAACCAAAAGTTGAAGGCCATCATACGATTCTTAGAGTTAGCTCAAGAGGTGATTATATTTTTAAAATTCTTTCATAACTTTATGATTGAAATTTTGAGTATGAAACTCATCGTCGCACGACTGTTTCCAAAGACCTCAATTTTGCTTAAAAGAGTATAGAAAAGCAGGTCGCTGAAGAATAGTTTTTTTTCTGCCTGTTTGAAACTAAGCAAACATAATTAATGTGTTTTCAGACATTTTATAAAGAAGATTATATATATAAACAGAAACTTGCTCCAAGTAAGGCGTTCTGACTCAAGAAGACGATAGGCGATTGGAGATAGATGATTTCCCGAGTTTCTGTCCGAGTTTCTGTTCTGTTTCTGTTTTCCGAGTTTCTGATTCTGTCTTCATGAAACTCAGTAAATGCCATATGTACCTAATATGGCACCATGTGACTTTTTTTTCCCTATTTCTAAAGTTATGGCACTAATATATTCACCAAAGTTAAGGCACATATTCACCTAATAAACTTTTCCTTAATTCTAAAGTTAAAATTCCCCTCTTCGAGTAAGGCGTTTTTGACTCGAATCGAGATCGATGATTTCCCGAGTTTCTAAATTCATGAAACTCAACATATTCCATATTCACCTAATATGGTACCATGAGACTTTTCCCTATTTCAAAAGTTAAAAAATACCATATCAAGTAATAAGTTTTAACTCTATTGGAGCTGTAAAAGAAAATTCACAGAAGGAACTGAAGGCCATGCTTCAATCTGCCTAAAAAATATATGGATGATTGCCATAGTTATATCGCATTTGATGTGTCTACTTTGAAGGCAACAAAATAATTTTGAAGAATAAATTAATATGTTTTATTCAACAATTGAAGACTTTTTTTTTTTTTTACACAGAATGTAAATAACTACGACGTGATAAATTTATGTAGCTGATTAATGCCTCTTTAGCTATACTATATTCTATTTTAAATTAATATTAATTGTTATTGTACTTTTGATATAGACAACAGGTTCCAAAATTAAGAAATAAAAGAAGAAAAAAAAAAAGATGATTGTTGTGAAATTTTCATTCATTTGAATTTAATAAAATTTGGAAAAAAACATTAGTCAACAGTGGTGTACAAATAAGGCTAAGAAATTCATATTTTTTTCTCTAGAATATACACAGAAATGAAACACTAAAAATTCATAGTATTTCAGATTATTGTGTGTTCAGCTTCAATAAAGAGTGTAATCAGTTCTAAAGTTGTGTCTAGTCATCATTTTAAACTCTGCATATTAAACCTATCTTGTACAGTTTGAATGGAAATCTAAATGTATTCGATTTCTGTAGTCAGCTGTAGAGGTATCAAACCAACCCCAAAGGTTTTGAATGACCACACATGGATTCCCTCAGTTTTAGCCTGGATAAATATCTACACTCAAGAGCCAAAACATTATGACCACCCCTACATTTTGCAATGAACTCGCCTAGATGACGTGGAGGGCACGTGATCAGATGGAAGTGGTATTTAACTGGTATTAAGTGGTGGTATTAATCCATGCCAAGGCGGGTCGAAACTGTGTTGCGCGCCAAAGGTGTGCCAACTCGTTATTTACTGGTGGTCATAATTTTTGGCTCTTGAGTGTATATGCATGTGATATCATTTGCCAGCTTTTCAAGACGCAGAATCCTTCTCCGCTAGGTAGGACACAAGATTGAGGATCTTCCGAAAGACATCTGTAGGCTTGATAAGCTTGATCCTAATGGGTGATAAAGGGACTTTTTTTGTTTTTCCACCTGCAACATTTAATGACAGACGAATCTTCAACGAAATTTTTAAAAGCCATGAATTGTGTTTCAGGCATTCAGGATGTTTTGCTTTTCCTAGGGTCGATTTTGTTCACCATCAGATATTTACGACATTCTGAAAGGTGACTGGAAACTCACTAAAAAAGAAGATGACTGAGTTTGCTTACCCTATTGAACTAATAAATGAATGTATTTATCTTGTTGAACTAATAAATGAATGTATTTATCTTTTGAACTAATAAATGAATGTATTTATCTTTTGAACTAATAAATAAATGTATTTATCCTTTCAACTTATAAATTAATGTATTTATTCTTTGAAAGAATAATATGAATTATGCCAAATGTGTTATATTTGAGCTTTTGCTTAAAAATTTATATATGTACTAACAGTAATATCTTATACTCAAAAATAAAATGTCTATTAATTCAGTTCTCAGAAAATCACATTGTTTTCGGAGGAAGGTTTCTTTCTATCTTTTCTCCACACCTTACCCATTATCTAGAATTATGTAGCCCCCTACCAGTTAACGCTAAAGGTTTAGTCGATAACGTCAGATGCAGGATAAATTTTTGAATAATGGAATTATAAAAAGCCTCAGATATTTTAGAACTAAAAAAAATTATTTTAGACAAAAAGAAGATATTGGAAAAAGAAAAGCACATAATAAATCAATTAATGCTATCGTAAAAAAAAATAAAAATGCTAGGAAAAGTATAAATTAAAAACTGATATGCCTATTGTGTACAATAATTCTTTTAGAAAATCAATTCACAATAAATATGCACACATATTTACATTAGTTATAAAAAGGAAATACGTTAGTTAAAAAATTAAAACTTAATCTGTAGTAATTAAATTTTGATTTTCAAATATAAAATTTATCAGTTCCATAGTTTAACCATCGCATTTTTTTTTTCATTGCATATTATTTATTTATTACTTTTTAGTTTGCCCATTGCATAAGACCCTTTGTATTCTATGATGTTATCCTTCTATAGATTAATATCAGCTTTTGGAAAATTCTTTCATATCCCTCAGTGTCAGTGGATAGGATGTAGAATATTTGAGTAGTTTACCTTCATTTCCACAGCAATACAACCTGAAATCTGTCCAAATCATTGAGGCAAGAAAGAAATGGGTCAAAACTTGTAAGAAGCATTGCTTTATCTCTAGTACATTCAGCAGACGTTTTTTAATAATTTGGTTAACAGGTCAGCTTGTTAACCCTTCATTCCTCTGTTCTTACAATTTTTAATATTCCTTTCAATTCTGAGGGACTATTTTTTGCATGCATTGGTTACCTTTTTATTTGCCTTGTTTGTCAAGTTTATCAGCTGTTTCATTGCTGAGACGTCATATGTGTACTTTGATTTATCCTAACCAAATTTGTTTATTGTAGTAGAGGAAGCTTAGTATCTCCTTGTTAGTTGAAATGATGCGTCAGGAATTAATATTTATAGTATTCCAGAGAGCCTATCTGAGCATATCTTTACAGATTTTTGTGCTGTAAAACTTGTCAAATAGCTCCATGTATGCTATTAACACTCAGAAAACATAGTTTGTGTGTGAAATTGACACATTCAACTTGAGATTTCACTCATGTTGCTGAAGAAGCAAAACGCTTCCTATGTGCCTTCACTTTATTTGGAAACATTAGTATAGTTAAGTTTCAGAATTTGTTGAAGAAAATTACATTCGAATGCCAACTTGATCGCAGTTGTTAAAATCTGTTAGATTTAGAGACAATTTCCTGTTCGAAATCCTCCGCTGTGGTTTGAAGAGCTTCGATTTGTAAGTATTTTGTCATTCTAGACACAACAATGAATATAGCTTCTACTTGCAATTTTAAGTTAAGGATTGCGATTATCTGAAGTGTTCATATTAATGTAGTTCTATATGTTTCATTTATATAAAGGAAGAGCTTTTGTTTGTACTATATAGCTGTTTTCTTTCAATTATAACAGTTCCAAAGCGTGCGCCGACTGCAGTTATTTGGCTTAATAACCGTTTTGCTATTATTTTATATAGGATTCGCCTAATGTCTTATATTATACCTCAGGTGATACTTATACTGCGGTATGATGATCGAGTGACTAATTCTCTGGCAGTCAGTTCTCCAGGTTTTCGGTTCGAGTCCCAGTGGTGTATAGATGTGTGTAGGGTTCGGAATCCATTTTTAACAATAAGTCCCGGTTTAATATGACAGTAGAGCGACCAACTTGAGGTTTAGACGTAGAACTATCGAACCTACCAGTAAAAAAAAAAAAAAATATATATCATGTTTAGAAATTTGCCTGTAGGCAGAGGCCTTGTCCCATGATGGATTGTTAAGCCAAATATGAGGATGATGATGATACTGGCACATTTTCTTACTATGCAAGTTATATCATGTTGCGCATTTACCTTAGTCACTGAGGTGTTTCATATAGTTGAGATTTTCATCAATGAATATCCTATGCAGTTATTGATTTTTTTTTTTTTTTTGATGGAACTTTCTGCCTTTTGATGACGGGTTCTCTTGACATCCTTCGTTTGAAAAGAAAATAGATCTTCTTTAAAGATATAGATAGTTGAATTTTATCGATTTTTAAATTTTAAATATCTGTAGTGGTTCATTTCATCGTTTATCAAGTCCACATCTAGTAGAACTTTTAATGACAATTATTAAGTCCTCTACGAAGGTATAAAATTATACTTATGGTGACCACTGATAATTAAGAATTTTTCAGCTACAAGATTCCTCATAATTGGCCCTCTACAAAAAAACTTGAATTTAGTTTCTTTCCTCCATCAGAAATATTTAAATCTGCAAATAAATTAGGAAGTGAGAATAACAAAGAAATTGCTAAGAGACTTTAGGAAAAAATTTCGATTGAAGAATTTATTTTTCCTCGGAATTAAACTTCATTGCTGAAGAACCTCCCTTCCCAAAAGATGAAACAAAGTGAATAGTTAAAACGTCTCCAAAGAGTAAAGCCTCTAGATTTGATGTCACAGATTATCAAATTTCAAATTATTATTAACTATTTTGCAGAAGTCATTTTTAACTTACTTGACAATCACTAGTTGAAATTCCCATTATTCATTGGGTTCAAATGTCCGAAATGCTAATGCAACATTAGATTGAAGTATAGTACTTCTTTCATTCTAATGAATGGATTATATTTAAGGTTGTCAAATTCAGCCTCAATATCGATTGAAATAATAATATATTTTTGCATTATTAAAAATCCCTTGAAGCTATAAGCGTATCTGCTACGGATGCACGTTTGAGAAATGCATATTATCTGGGATTCAATTTATATTCTTATTGTTTGACATTTGATCTTTCAATTAAGAGCTTTTCTAAAACTTTGCTTATATTTGTGATAAAATGCATTGCTTTGTAAAAATTATTATTGGTGTGTCTTGATCTTTCTTGAAGAAATGGACTTCTACTATATCAAAATTTTTAGGAAGTATATGCAACTGTAAAAATTTATTAAAAGGTTAAAAATGACTTCTGCAAAATAGTTAATAATAATATTTGAAATTTGATAATCTATGACATCAAATCCAGAGGTTTTACTCTTTGGAGGAGTTTTAACCATTGACTTTGTTCCATCTTTTGTGAAGGGAGGTTCTACAGCAATGAAGTTTAATTCCGAGAGAAAATAAATTCTTCAACAGTATTTTTTTCCCTAAAGTCTCTTAACAATTTCTTTGTTGTTCTCACTTTCTAATTTATTTGCAGATTTAAATATTTCTGATGGAGGAATGAAAGTTTCAACTGCAGGTCTCAAAACATTGTCCATACAGAGTGCCTGTTACTGAAAAGAATATTCTGCTTTCTTGACGTTTTGTATGGATAATTTCTGTTTAGAGGTTGCTTCTTGTTTTAGAGTAAAACGAAATAATGTGTTTTTTTTTTTTCCAACTCCTGATTTTTGATTTTTTTCTTCTAAGGGATTTTTTTTTTTTTTTATATCAAGGCGTATTTAATCAAAGAGGTTAATAATTTTGCTATAAGTTGGATTTTATATACCTTAACGTAATCCAGCAATGTCTGTTTGAAGAAAATAATTTGGCACCCATTTCTAAGATTATTTAAAATGTAAAAAGTTTAGAGCCGTTAAAAAAGAAATCATTTAGTATTGGAATAGGAGAAATGTAACTATCTTGAAACTGTACTGAGCAGTTTCTACTCTCAGAAACTACACACTCTTCAAAATGCTTCACGAGTTTGATGGTAATAAGCGACGGCCGTTCCACTAATTTTCATATTATATTCTGATGCAGATAAACATGTTACGTATACTGAACAATTTAAATAATATTTACAATTTATGCGTTGGCCATGTAATTGCAGTTTTCCTGTGTTTTGCAAACTAATATATTTATGATGAGTTGTATTATTCTGTGTTCTTTAGAAGCTCTTAAGTTCTGAAATTGCAAAAATTTTTAATTTAGGAAAATATAAGTGATTAAAATGTAAGGGTTTCTTTGCAACATTTCACAATGATATAAAAATGTTTCTGATTAAAATTATTTATTATTTTGTTTTTTTAATATATATAAATGGCAAATTACATTTTATTAAATCGTAATTTTCAATACACTCTCTATTAGTTCGCAAGTCTTTATTTAGTTCACGAAACCTTACATGAATTAAACTTATATCTTTTTTATTGATACAATAATATTTGAGGATTTATAGTTTCACTTTCTCTGAATTGATGTTAATTAGGTAATAAATTTGATAACTCTATATTCCTTTTCTCTCCTATAAAGATGTGTTTTTATTACTTTCTTAGGAATAGCAAAATCGTATTTTTTTAAATCAGGCGTAATGGATAAAATACTAATGATAAACATCTTGGATATATTGCTATTAAAAACTAAATGTAACTATAAAAGAAATTTTTGTGTGGACTGTTGATTAGATGATATGGGCATATAATGATACATAATGTTTGAACTAAAGAAAATAAGTCTATTGAAACGAAAAAAATATTTCATCTCAAGAATTATAAGATAATAAATAGCACAAAAAGAAAAAACTTTTTTTGCGCAGTATTATTTGTGATAATTGTATGGTTGTTGTTGTGACTAATCCTCAGTATCCGGCAGCGCGGCATGGTGTCCATCCCGCGCTGCCGGATACTGAGGATCAGAGGAAAATGTGGAAAATGTTACTGTTAAATGTTAATGTTACTGTTAAAAAAGAGAAATGTTGTGATGGAGCACCAATAGGTAGAAATCTGACTAGGCTCCGAATCGCGAAGGAAGGAGGCAATGCCTTCCGGGAGGACGTTTAGAGAGAACTAGCTTGTATTTGCGTGAAGTATGGTAGAAAACCCGAAAACCTCTCACCATGTAATCTGATTTACAAGCAAGATTCTGTACATTACAAACGCTATACAATCTTCTCGTTTTTGAAACAGTGTCTACAACAACGCCCCAAACGGAGTTAAAACTCAGGCTTGATGCTCACTAGAGGCACATGTTACCACTGAACTACGAGTCTGGCAATTTATAAACCTTGATCTTTTGAGCTTACCCTTTTAATCTTCAAAATTTAACTATTAAAAATTAGAAATATAATTAATAATTATAAGGAAATAAACTAAATCTGTTTCTTTTACAATGACAATAAATAGAATGGCTCTTGTATATTACTCTATTCAATCCCATGAAGCCTATTCTTGTTTCTCACTATCTTAAAACATGCAATATATGTGAATCAAAAGAAATTATACATATACAAAACGGAAAATGAAATAAAAAAGTGTACCCTAATAATGATAATTATTTGCTTAATAATAATCAGTTACAATGAGATATATCAAAAGCAATATAAATATACCAAATAATTGATTTCATAATCATTTCATAACATAACTTCTATTTAAAGAGTGCTGACACTACAAAAGGAATAATAATAATAGCAATCAAATTTTTTTCGTATCTTTAGAAGCAGAAGATTTACATATATGAATAAACCCATGAAGATTTAGAATTCAATTTCACTTAGTTAGCACAAAATCAAAAAAAAATTATGTTTAGATTTCGTGGAAAGATTTTTACCTCACAAATCGCTGTTAGAAAAGCAAATTGCGAAACATTCACCCACTTCCACCTTCCTTCACTGAGAGCAGATGCTTTGATTATTTGTTAAAATAAATAACAAGCACGCATTACACGAAGACATGCCAGGTCTGCGGTTAGCTTTTGGGATTCTACAACTTAATTAAGATTCTGAACTTAACATCATTAGCGCCTGAGGCTTGAAGTAAATTAACCAAAATGCTTGTTTTGTGTATTAATACTGCAGATCCGGCTTCTCTGTCAGCAACATCGCTGGATTTTTCGACGGCTGTTGTAACACCTCGGGTTAAGTTTGATGATTAATTTCTCGAGTACTTTCGATATCTTAAGATGGAAATTAGAGAATTGTACTTTCTGAACAAGTATGAAAATAATAAAATTATAAAATTGGAAAACATAACTCAAAAATTTATCGATTTTTATAAATATTTATGTTAATTCATTTTAAGATAAAATTGTTGAAATCTTTGTTAACTTAAAAAATAAATAAAGCAGACCATTCAAGAAAAATTTAATTAATTAATGCATGTTATAAGTATAATATATTGATAAATTTTATTATTATTTTTCTAATTTACTCATATATTGATAAATCTTTATAAATATTATTAAAATTAATTAGCTCCTATATAAATAAACTTTTATAATATTCAGCTGATTAACTAATATATTGATACATTTTTATGAATATTTAGGTTAACTTATTTTAACAAAATTCTGGGAAGTCTTTGTCAAACTAAAAAATAAATAAATCAGGATATTTAAGAAAAATTAATGCATGCTATATGTGCCCTATAATTTTGCATTGAATTAGCATTTGGTGCAGAACATAATTTAACAAATAATAAGGATTTTGATTAAACTTTTAATAAAAATAATTATTACATTTGATTTACTGATATGTCTGAGTGACATTTTCTTGTTACGGTTTTCATATTTATTATAGTATAGTGTATTGTATCAGTATTGTGATTCTCTGTCAGCAACACAGTTGGATTTTTCGACGGCTGGTGTAACACCTCGGGTTCAGTTTGATGATTAATTTCTCAGAGTACTTTCGATATCTTGAGAGGAATTAGAGAATTGTGTGTCCTAAACAAGTATAAAAATAAAAAATAAAAATGATGAAGTAGGAAAACACAACTCATATATTTATAAATTTTTAGAAATGTTTATGTTAAATTATTTTAAGAAAATTGTGTTGAAGTCTTTGTCAAATTAAAAAATAAATAAATCAGGATATTTAAGAAAAATTAAATTAATTAATGCCTTATATGACACTTATAATGAAATGCATTATATGTGTCCTATAATTCATTCATAATGCATAATTAATTAAACAAAAATTAATTGATTACAGGACACACATAATTGTGTCCTATAATTTTGCATTGAATAAGCTTTTATTGCAGAAAATAATTTACCAAATAATAAAAAATGTGATCATATCTGGTTATTGTATCTGATTGTCCTTTTTGATCATGGTCTTGATCTTTTATAATAGAGTATAGCGTGCTAGTATTTCTTATATTAATATATTCATTTATAGAAATTTTTAAATCTAAAAAAATAAATATATAATAATTTTACAGATTTATTTTATAAAAAATAAAATATAATATATATTTTTATTTTTGTATGCATGGAGTTCCTTGGATTTGAGAATGTAAGGTTTCTTTAACCCATCAAAATAACCGAACTCAATATTTTTGTTTATTCTATTATTATAGACCACATCAAGGGCCAGAAGATCTTCCATAGGCTAGAAGATCTTACTTATGTGTTCAAAAATGACAGAGGAAGATATTGCTGTCTTTCTCCACAGATTACAAGAATATCAGCAATCAACATTGACCCACTAAACTGATGGCATCTGTTGTATATTAGCCAACTAGATTCGGATAGATCCTCCGATCAAACTCACAAACATATACGTATATATGTCCCTACATTGGACAAAATGTTTTAAATATAGTTAACAATAATATGTTAAAGTATGTAAAATGTACTAAATAATAATAATAATAATAGTAATATATTTAAGATACAGTTAGATATAGTAATTTAGATTATTTTATAATATATTTGATGTTGCCTACTAATGAACTTCAGGCTAAATATGATTTGAAATTTAATTATTAATTTATTCAGCAATTTAAATATCACCCAAGTATGTCGAAAACAAAAAAAAATATTGTTAAAATTTAAAATAGTATCTTAACTATATTAATTTAGATTATTTTATAGTTTCCTGGATTTTTGTCTACTAATGAACTCCAGGCTAAATGTAATTTAAAATAGTACCTTAAATATATCATTATTATTAAACATATTTATAAAAATAATATGTTAAATAAGTTTAATAAAATTACATATATAAGATACAGTTAAATGTAGTAAATTAGATTATTTTAAAATTCATGCGTTTATAAATGTAACATAAAAATTGAAATTTAATTAATAATTTTATAATTACCCGAGTATGTCGAAAACAAAAAAAAATATTGTTAAAAGTTAAAATAGTTTCTTAAATATCTTATTATTAAACATATTTAACAATAATATGCTAAATATGATTAATAATAATAATATACTTAAGATACAGTTAAATGTAATAATTTAGATTATTTTTATAATGTCTTTGATGTTGTCTACTAATGAACTCCAGGCTAAATATAATTTAAGATACAGTTAAATACAGTAATCTAGATTGTTAAATAATGTCCTTGATATTGTCTATTAGCGAATATCAGGCTAAATAGTGTATATTTTAGAATTCATGCGATTACCAATTGCAATTGAATTAAATATTTAATTAACAATTAAATATTACCCGAGTAGTATGTCGAAAACAAAAAAAAAATATTGCTAACAGTTTAGATAAGATTATAATTAAGTGATATATTTGAAACTTAAATGTATTTCATATTGAATTAGCTATAAATTTGAATTTCCACAGCATATCACAAAGCATTTATGTTACAGTAAATTCTCAGAATATTATATTTAATGGATATAATATATTTAATAACAGAACACAAAATGGCAAAGTAAATGAAATGTACAATTTTATAAATAAAGACAAAGAGTCAATTAGAAGTGACTTTAATCAATATCTACTGAAAACAATTCGAATCAAATTCTTATGAATAACATGATAAGCACAATTTACTGAATTATGTACACCAATTTTACATCAATCACATATATTTCCTAGCATCAGTGTAAACATTGAATACAGAAAAAGAGTTCATGCTCATATATGTTACAAAACAAGAGTTCAGAAAAATGTTGAAAGCTCATTCAGAGATAATTTTTGTCTCTGGAAGATGTGAGGACAAGTGCCTCGATTTGTGAAAGACATGTAAATACTTCAAGGAATTGGACGACATTAGAGAATTTTTTTCCTTGAAAAATACGTGTATTTGAGCGGCATTTAAATTTCCCACAATTTGATATTCAATCGCTTCTTTTAAATAAACAAAACATAATTTTTTTAATATTTTTAAAAGAAATAAAAATTATATTATGAATAACATGATAAGCACAATTAAATTAATTATTTACACCAGTTTTACATCAATCATATATTTTTCTAACATCAGTTTAAACATTGAATACAGAAAAGAGAGTTCATGCGCATATATGCATGATCTTATTATATAATATTTATTAATTAATTATTTAATAAAATATATAAATAATGTAATAAGATCTTATTTATTAAAATTTATATTTTTAAATTATTTATATTGGTTATATTATTAATTTATATTATTTATATTTTAAATTTATATTATTTAATTTTAATTTATATTATTTGTATTAATGATTTATATTATCAATAACATGTAATATCAACATACTCGTTTTTAAATATTTTATTTTATTATAGTATATACTATAATAGTGATAGTTATAGTATAGTATTTTATAGTATTAATTTTATATGATTAGTATCAATTAATTTTATACATATTTATGTACAAATAAATTTTTTTCTTTTATATTAAGAAGAGTAAATGATCATTTCTATACTTATCTTAGAAAATAATTTTTGAAAAAATTTAAGTACATTTAATTAAAATTTTTCATTTATATAACACACTTAAATGGCTTAAATACATAATAACTATATTGTATATTTTTGCTAAAAATCATTTTTGATCTTTTTTTACATTTAGAATAGTTGCATATTTTGCATATTTGTTTAAAAATAAATTTACAAAAACTTAGGCATGTTTGTATTAGAATAATTTCAAATTAAAATTTATATTTAGGTCATTTAAATAAAATTTATTTGAGATAATTTCTTAATAAAGTAGATTTAAAACATTTAAATAAAAAAAAAAAAACGGATTTTTATATTTTAAATAAAAAACAAATTTATATTATTTATGCTCTATAAGCAACATCTGGTAATATGAACTTATTCAATTTTAAATATTTAATTTGACGAAATTTATTTATAGTACTAATTAATTTTATACAAAATATTTATGTACAAATTAATCTTTTTTTTCTTTTATATTTTAGATAATCATTTTATACGTATGTTAGAAAATAATTTTTAAATTATTTAAACACATATTAAAATTTTAGTTTATATAACATACTTAAACGGCTTAATAATTATTTATATAAGCAACAAAAAACACTGTTAATCCTTTTTTATACTATATTAAGAATGAACCAATCTTTTGCATATTAGTTTAAAAATAAACTTGCAAAACTTTAGCATATTTACATTAGAATAATTTTAAATTTAAATTTATATTTCAATCATTTAAATAAAGTTCGTTAGAGAGAAATTCTTAATAACATAGGCATGAAAAATTTAAATAAACAAAACGAATTTTTTTTATATTTTTAAATAAAAACAAATTTATATTATTAGTGCTCTTTAAACAATATTTTGTAACATTAACAAACTTGTTTTTACATATTTTGTTTAACCATATTAACTATATTATCAATTAATTTTACACAAAGTTTTTATGTACAAATAATTTTTCCTTTAATATTAAGAAGATTAAGTGCTCCTGTTTATGCCTTACTTAGAAAGTAATTGTGAAAATATGTAAGATCATTTAAATAAAATTTTTCATTTATACAGCATATTTAAACTGCTAAAATACATAATAATTATATTATATATGTTAATTAAAGACGTTGTTGATCCTTTTTGCATTAAAAATTAAATTTAAAAAATAAATTTAAAAAATTTAGGTATATTTGCATTAGAATAATTTTAAATTTAGATTTATATTTTAATCCTTTAAATAAAATTCATTAAAGAGAAAATTTCTTAATAACATAGGCATAAATAATTTTCACTTTCAATATAAAAACCCATAAAGTAGGGTTAAATTGTAATAAATTAAAAGTTGAATTTATTACAACCTAGTTACACCATGATAATTTCACATTTAATTTCGTTATTGTTAAGTATATACTTAATATGATGATTGATATTACAACACATGATTGTTACGTTAACAGTTTTTTACATTTGTCATAATAATAATATTAATTAATGCTTTGATGGAAAATTCTTGCCGCTTAAATACAGTAATTTTTCTGTCCAAATGTAGCAATAGCAGTGGAGTAACATTTTTAGAAACATATTTCCAATTCAGTATCGCAAATGTTCCAATTTCCATACAATAATTAAACTTATTCACAAATATATCCAATCGGCTTTCCATTAATTCAGCATACAATTACAGCTCCGACTCTGCTGTAACTTCCACTTAGGTCTGGAAAAGAAAAAGGCTTATTAATTATTTTATTGGAATTTAAATGTTTTTAAGCAAATAAAATATGAAAAAGAAACAATAAGTTTTCTGAATGCATTAATTTTAATTACTATCAATTATTTATTATAGAGTTATATTTAAAAAAGTAACTAACCATATTTTGCGTAAGTTTTTTTAATTAGTTAACAAATTTTCAAAACAATATTAATAATATTTTAATGAGTTCTCTTCGACTGAAAAAAAAACATCTTAGTTAAGTTCTTTTTTAAAAAATTATGTTATATGTTGTTGTTTCTTATCACACTTGGTAGACATCAACATTTAACAGATCAAGTCCCAAAAAACCCGTGTGGTCTCATGGAAGGAGGGAAAGGAGGACAGCTTCTGTTGTGATGGAGCACCAACATATAAAAGTTTGACTTGGCTCCGTGACGTTGACATTGTAAGGTGTAGGGTTGTGAGCCCTACACCCAATGTTTTACAGTCATATCCACCCGGACCTAAGACTTAAAGTGGATTCCGAACCACTATACACTTCCATGGCACCTCCGGGACTGGAACCCTAAACCTGTAGCAGCACACTAGGCACTCGGCCATCAGACACGAAAAAAAGTTTTTTTTTTGAAAATTAATTACGTTGAAGACTTTTTGTAAATAAAAACTAAAAAAAAAAAATACAAATATAATATCTGTTTAAATAATGCTGCCTACTTTTATCCTTCCAAAATTTACCATATTCTAAAAAATATATATTTTATGTAATACATGGAAAATTTCAGACAGATGACTGTCCATAGAGATACCAAATTTAAAAAATAAGTGATAAAAAGTTATTTGAATGGCTTCATAAAATACTATGGCTCTTCGACTTCTTCATTTTTGTTCTATTATTGCGCTGATAAATCATGCAAATAAATATACAACTAAAATATTAACTCATAAATTTACAAAAATGACCTGCAAAATGCAAAATTTGAAAAAAAAATAAATATCGATACATTAAAAATTTTTTTTATCAAATCACATTCATTTCATGAAAATTAAAACTATTATAAAAATACTTAAAAATCTTAATTAGTAACTTTATTAGTTTATATATATATATATATATATATGTATATATATATATATCTGAAATCTTCAATACTCGATCTCCTTTTAAAATAGCAAATTAAAATAATTTCATCTAAATATTCAATCCATATAATAATCAATTAATATCAAAACTATTATAAAAAATGCGAAAATATTAATTAATAACTTCGTTAGTTTCAAATATATAATTCTAAATACATATTATCTAGATAATAAATATATAAACTATATAAACAAGTCGCATAGAGCAATTTAAAAAAATAGATTTGAATTTTGTAAGCAATTCAGATTGGACAAATCACATTCATTAACATAAAAATCAAAACCATTATAAAAAAATGCTAAAGTATTAATTAGTATCGTTTTTAGTTTTAAATATGCAACTCTAAATAGATATTGTCAAGCTAATAAATATCTCATTGTCTACGATAGCAAAATAAAGGAATTGTTCCATCAAAACATTCGATCCGTCTGCTATTCTACTAATTCATTATAATCCGTCAAAAATAAATAAATAAATAAAACAAGTCATATAGAGCGATTGAAAAATAGTATTGAATTTCGTAAACAAGTCAGGTTGGACATTTTTTTCTTATAAAATGTCAGGTTTAAAGTTTTTTTTTTTTTTTTTTTTTTTTCCCAGCCATCTGGGGATTAGAAGATTTTTTAGGTTACTTCACTTAAGCTCCATGGCTAATACTTTTTTCAAGGACATAATATTGAAGATTCGAAAACTTATGTACTATCAAAGAAACACTCCTTACTTCTGTACTGAAGTGGGGCGAAATACTTCATATTTAATTTTTTTATTATAACATTTACTTATTATTGGACCATGTTTAATCGTTTCCTTCAATTTTCAAAGAAAGAAAATAAGGAGCCAAAAATCTTATATTATATATTATCTTATGGATTAACTTAGCATATCATGAAACCATGTTAAAAAAACAATAAAATTATGTTCAAATATTAAATTTATTACATCAAGTAAATAAATTTTTAATAAATATTTTTAGAGGGAGGTTTTTTTGTCATTTGGGGAATAGAAGATATTTTAGGTTACTTTGCTTAAACTCATAGCTAATACTTTTTCAGACTTACGTAATATTGAAGTTCTAAAACATCTAAAACAAAGAAACACGTTGTTGTTCTGTACAGAAGTGAAACGATATACTTCATATTTAATTTTTTAATATACCATTAACCTATTATTGGTACAGCTTTTATAGTTTCGAGAATTTGCAATAAAGTAAAAAGAGACAAAAATTCTTAAATATGCATGATCTTACGGATTAATTTTTGCATAACAGGAAACAATGTTAAAAGGCAATATTACAATAAAATGTCAAATTTTAAATTTATGGCATGTCAAGGTTTTTAATAAATATTTTTAGAGGGAGGTTTTTTGTCATATGGGGATTAGAAGATTTTTTTAGGTTACTTTCCTTAAGCTCATAGCTAATACTTTTTTCAAAGACTTAATATTGAAGATTCGAAAAAGAATATATTAGCAAAGAAATATTTTGTACTTACGTACTGAAGTGGAACAAAATACATCACATTTGATGCTTTAATATAACATTTACTTATTACTGAACCAGTGCTTATCATTTTGGAGAATTTTCCTCAAAAAAAAAGGAGCAAAGGGACAAAATCCTTAATCTTACAGATTAACATAACATATCATGAAAATCATATAAAAAGGTTATATTGCAATAAAATTGTGTCAAATATTAAATTTATGAAGTGTCAAGGCTTTTAAATAAATGTTTTACTTCACGTTATGGATTAATCTTACGGAATAAATTCGCATATCATGAAACCATGTAAAAAGATAATATTACAATAAAATTATGTCAAATATTAAATTTATGCAATGTCAAGGCTTAAAAAGAAATGTTTTCCTTTACTTTATGGATTCATCTTACGGATTAACTTAGCAAAGTATGGAACCATGTAAAAAGGCAATGTTACAGTAAAATTATGTCAAATATTAAATTCATGGCGTGTCAAGGTTTTTAAATAAATGTGTTACTTCACTTTGTGGATTAAACTTACGGAATAAATTAGCATATCATAAAACCATATAAAAAGATAATATTACAATAAAACAATGTCAAATATTAAATTAATGGCATATCAAGGCTTTTAAATAAAAATAAATTCTGCATTGACCTTAATAAATATATTTATTTAATTATATGTTTAATAAAAATGTTTTTAAAGTTTATGTTTGATTCAATAATAATCGATTTAAATTAAACAAATAAATGGAAAACGAAATCATAGTAATAACTTCACTATATCCACAACAACAAGCTAATTAGATTTCAAAGTCTTCGTTGAAATGGAATTAATTTGTAGATACTACTATAATGAAGTTACTACGACTAGTTTCAGCTAGTTTTAGACACAATGACTTAGAATCTAACACACGTAATTTAATTGGCAATTCCAAAAGTTATTACAGTTTCAGCATTTGGGAAATACGTAACACTTCCACTTAGGCATTACTACTAAAGACACTTGTGAGACTACAATTCACAATACAATACATTGGATATATTTAGGTTAGTAAAACTTCATTACATCATTTACCCATTAATTTTCTACTATGTTTAACGCTAAGCAGTTGGTACTGATAGGTAACTGAGACTGAATATGATACAGTTAATTCATTATGTAAATAATATAAATACCATGCACACATGTTATATATTGTTAATAGATCAACGCTACATCAAATGCATTGTAACAAATACGTTAATTAACCATTATTAAATAAATGATTGGTTCTCTCACACATATAGAAATGAATAATAGTTCAAGTTTGTATTATGAATATAATGGCATACATTTAAACATTACGCTTTCTGAATTCACATAAAATATTCCATGATTTTAGTAACTGAATATAAAGCTATCAATTAACAAATGATGAATAGTTTTGTACACCAGTAATAAAGAACTAAGATTTTTATAATATATATCAATAATTCTATTTACATAATCAACATTCTTCTATATACATTTATGTATATTTAAAAAAATGCCAATATATTTCTACAAGCATGGTTTTATGTATATTTTTGTATGTATTTATATATTTTAAATATTGCTCATTTCTTTATTATTTTATATGTTTTTTTTTTCTCTTAAATGTTTTTAAATAAATCAAAAATCTTTTACGATACAAAAAAAAAAAGACACACAAACACATTTTATAAACCCTGTGATTGCATGAACTATATGAAATTATGCATTAAATTCATAATTTTCAACATATAATGAAAGATAACTTAAATTCATATAATTTCTAAAGAGATTTTAAATATAATTATTTTCATTGATACATAAGAATTTAATGACAAGTTTTGTGTTTATGACTACTTCTGTCGCATTTTGTTTTTATGGAAAGAATTTTGGAATTTCTTTCCCAGAAGGAATGTATGTTATTGGATAAGTATATAATAACCCATATATATAACATATAATAACTAAAATCTGACAGCAGACTAGAAGTATCGTGGATAGTTATATTACATGCAAATCTGATAGCAGATATTCGGTATCATGTATAATGAGACTCAGGAAAGTAGCGAATGTCTGTGCGATATTCCCAGGTCGAAACAACTATAGATTGAATATGAACTACAGTATGAGTTGTTTCATCATGATTAATTATTTTCCACTAGCTGAGAATTGTCTACTCCAATGAGAAGTAAGGGAAGCTGACCCCCTTTCGGCGGATTGTCATAAAAGCAGGTTTTCGGTGAAAACGAAAGAGAGTTCTGTGACAAATCGACCAGAAGTGTTTTTATACGTATATATATATATAGTGCTTGTAAATAATTAAAGTGTCAAAAGGAGCTTGAAAGTTCCTCTTTTCGTGATGTTGTTATAAGTCTAAAGTCCTCTTAAGAGCATATAGGTCCTCTATTAAAGGACGAGACGTTATACTATGTACAATTATCGAATACATTTCTTTCTTAATGTCACGATGCATACATTTAATTCTAAATTCGCATAGAAGCATGAAACATATGTGTTATACAGACATATTTTCGTCTTACGCCAGAAATAATACATTTGAAATTTGAAATCAATTTATAAGAAAATATTTTTATAAATATATATTTACTTCAAGTTAATGATATTAAATTAATGAACTAAACATATGACTTTGATCATCAAATATTAAGCCTACATTTATGATTACGACTATACAAAAAAAATTAAACATTTTTTATAAAGTATACCAGCTCATAACGAAAAGTTATGTTTGAAATTTAAAAGTAACAATCAATATAAAAACTTTTATCTGATTTGAAATACAAGTGTAGATATATAAGCCCCAAAACCTGGCCATATAAAGTTGAATTCCGTAAAATACTGAAACTGCCCAGATATGAAATCCACCTACCTAGAAAGGCAAGCAGAATTGCAATTACCGAACCCAAAAAGGTACATTTTTACCTCTCCTTTCAGAGCCAATTCCATTCCAGGAAAAATTGCAGGAAAAATTCTTTTAGGGGACAAACAGGAGAATTCCTCCTTTTCCTGCCATTACATACCGAAATAAAGATTCAATCTCTCGTTACTGCCAGGAAATCAGGAAAACCGTAACACGATTCTTCAAGAACCCTGGTTTTCTCGTGTTCTTACGAAATAAGCATGACGTAACATCAAAGGCGAATTTCCTTCTCTGGCGTATAGGAAAAATAAGAAAAGTCAGAGTCGGTAAGAAGCTAAAGAAGAAGAAGAAGAAAAAAATGGCCGTTCTTTGATAGATTGCCTAGAAAAGTAGATTAGAACGAAATTGGACGTCTTATCTTTCAAGTTCTCTGCATCACTGGGAATTCGTGAATTCAGCAGAATATTGTAGTGAACGAGAAATTGTGAATGGGGACACGCTGTCTGCCGTGGATTCTGCAGCATTTTTCACGAATCAATAAGAGTTCGGACTCTTTTTTTTTTTTTCAAGAAAGTGTATGTGACCTCTTATTCTTTATTCTGATCAATGATTTTCGATTACTCATATGCGAAAGAAGTGATAAATGACCTGATGTCAGCTGAAATTCAATTAATTGTACTCTACACCTTCGTATCTTTTTTGATAGACGTAGATCTTCATATAATTCGTAGAATTCAATATTTTTCAATTATTAATTACTTTAAATATAAAATTCCGTTAAGGTATTTTAAATCATATAAACTTTTGAGAATAAATTCCAATGTGTTATGTAAAATAAAAATGAAAACAAATAGAAGCATACGTAAATCGAAAAGTATAAGAATTTGATTTAAAATCTTAAGGATTTAATATTGTTAATGCATTATTAATTTAATTGTAAAGTATAATTCTGTTAATGTAAAAATTTAATTTATTTTTCATATTTATATATTGTAACATTGTATATTTATAAATTGTTATACAGTGCAAAAATATAAAAAATAATTCATTTTTATTCAGCAGAACTAAATAAGTATGCAATTATATTTATAAGAATGGGTATTTTTCAATCACTTGTATTGTAGCAATTGTTTACCCATAAAAATAATACTACAAAATTTAAATTTCGTAAGAATCAAATATAATGACGATTTTTATCAGAATTTTTATTTTGGTTATTTTTATAATTTCTGTTATACTAAATAAAGATTTTTATCAAAACTTAAACTTAAACTAACATATTTTTATCCTACTGTACCTAAATGTTGAGTACTAATTTAAGTAATATATAATTACATTTATTTATAATTACAATCAAATCTACACATAAGACGAATTAATATAGCAAATTAACAAGGAGAGTTTACAAATAGATTGTTAATGGTAAATACGAAAAATAAATTTATTTGATTTCATTGTAGATGCTCTTAAAGTACTTATAGAAAAATACCATTGCCTTAAAATAAAATAATACACCGTTTGTAATGTTTCCTATTTATTTCATATTGGGTGAATATTTATAAAAATAACTATTTATTAATTTTATATGATGTATGTTCCAAATCAGTATTTACCAACATCAATAGTATAAAATAAGTAGCTGTATATCATTCAAAATAATTTTATTGAAAATAATTATGATTAAACGATATATATAAATATATAGAGAGAGATAAACAGATAGATATATTATAAAAAAAAGAGCACTGATCTTACATTTGCGTTGACGCGTAACGCCATTGCAATCCCTGTCACATTCTGTTTCGGACATTTCTCATCTTGCTCCAAAGACTGTTCGTCATCGTATTCCAGCATGTTGTGGCATATTTCTTCATGGAATTCGGGTAGATCCTCAGGGTCACTGAAATGAAACAAATGAATTATTAATATTACAATTGAAGCAATTAAAAAACATTTTTTTCTAAGGCAAACAAATAGACCGTGATCTTTTTTTTATGCCATAAGGGCTCTGTAGACGTTACTCACTTTGCATTACCCAGGGGGCGCGTGCAGCTTTAAGATAAGCCACGGGCGCGGAATAACAAAAACGCTCTACGATCCTATTGGGACCGGGAACTACGGTTTAAAGTGGATTCGAACCACTACAGACACCCATGGCAACGTCGGGATTTGAACCCGATACCTGTGGTACCGAGCGCCACAGCGCTAGCCACTCGGCCATCAAGCCCCGCAATTAAAAAAAAAGATGAAAAAATTAAGAACGAAAAGAAATTATTAAATTAGTTACTTAGAAATTTGCAAAAGTAAATTACTGGAATAGATTATATTCTATCAAAAGGAGCTCTTAAATTTAAAAGGAAAAAACACATTTCATGATAACGATTTTAACTTCTATGTATTTAAATTAAATTATGCATTTTAAATTAAAATTAATTTAAAATTTATATAATAAACTTTACAAGTAATGTTTATAAAGCAAATGTAATGATTTAAATGGAATGATTATGCAATGCTTTTACAGGTGATTATGTTACTTATGTTATTACTGTAATATATAATTGTAAGCTAATTTTTAAACTTTGTACTGATCAATTAAGGAATAATTTAATGTTACTCATTACATAATTAATATCTGAATATTTTGAATAAAAGGATTAAATATATTATTAATCAAAAATATTTTTTCTGGCGTATATAATAAATGTTCATCATATCAAGCATTAACTTCTTCTTCAAAGTAGCCA
This sequence comes from Caerostris extrusa, assembly GCA_021605095.1. NCBI lineage: Eukaryota > Metazoa > Arthropoda > Arachnida > Araneae > Araneidae > Caerostris > Caerostris extrusa. Next base: position 51,531 of record BPLR01000692.1, read on the forward strand.
AATCTCGGTTTACTGCAAAATAACTTCTTACAAAGTACACTAACTTGCTTTTGATTTTATACATATCTAAATGTTGTGTGTACTGTACGGTAGTATTTTACAAATACTTTACTAGAACGTAGTCCCATGCTAAGCATATTAATTTTCCCGATTTTTAAATTCCTATTAAGTTTCATCTTAATACTATTTAACATTTTTCTTTCACTGAAGAGTCAAATGTTAATAGTGTAAATATTTATTTATTTTTTTTGTATTTTTTTCACAGCAATGCAAACCTTGTATTTCTTTACAATACCTCTGTTATGCTCCATTCAGCTCTATTCAGATAATTGTTGCAAATTTCAACCCCTATGTGTACACATAAACTGACTCATATCATTGCCAAACCAAAAACGCATCTCAGCTCTAGTCACAGTGATGAGGTAGTAGTAACAATGGTAGTAAATAAGTAGTAGAAGTGGTAGTGGTAGTAGTAGAAAAAAAAGTAAATAGTAGTGGTAGTGGTAGTGGTAGTACATGAAGAAGTAGTAATGGTAGTGAAAGTAGCCGATGTAGATGAAGAACAAAGTAAATAAGTAAGTAAGTAATTTTTATATAGTAGTAGTTGTAGTAGGCTATTTTATATACTACCGGAGCGGCCTGTTGCTTAGCATCTTAAGTTTCCGAGTAAAGGTTGAAACTCTCTAAGGCGAAAGTTCCCGAATTTATGTCCGGAAAGGGGAACGATAAATCAGTAGGAATGCCCTTCCTGTTGGTTTCTAAGCAGAGCTTAAGGCAGTGGGAACCCTAGACCTTAAGCTGTTCATCAAAAACTGCGATGATACAGTTTCACCAACACCATTTCCAAAAATTTAGAGAGAAATGTAAATCATAAGCATAGGGTTACGGTTTGATATATTAGTAAATTTTAGACTTGAATTATCAGTACAACACAAGAGCCATTTTCATGCACCGTGAGCACAAGGTGCTAAATTTAGTTGACTAGATTGCTGGGGTACATTAAATTTCAATCCTTAATGAAAGACAATGCTTTAGTTGTTACTTCTCGGTAATTCATTGGTATGTCTCTTGTGTTTTTGAAAATCGGAAATAATTACAGTTTTCCATATAAATATATTTTAGAATTTTTTCCCCCATATATGATTACCATTCATTTATTACTCCTTCCCTCGCCTATTAACTTTCAATCGAACAAATGTCTTTGAAAACTTTCAGTTTAATTACAAAAATAACGTTACTTTGGAAACCACATTTGCAAAAAGCCATAAATAAAAATGATTTGTAATGGTCTTATCATGGCCATCGGCATCAATGGTCATCACTGTTCATTTCATATGGAACAATCCCTTAGTCAACAGTTAAATAAAATTCTATAAACCATAAAATAAATAAACTTTTTTTCCCTCTTAGGCTCAAATAATTTTTGAAAGTAAAATCACGAAAAAGAAATGAAGTGATTTTCAAATGAAAATCACTGCGTCAAACTTCATTTAAATTTCTTGAGAAAATCTTCATAAAAATCAATAAAATATAATGATGTAAAATAAATAATTTAAAAAAAAGAGTTTGAGTTAGAGTAATGTTTTTAAAAGAATAATTTTATACCATAAAATAAAAAAAAAATATTATATAAATATATTATATTATATTTAAAATAAATAATACAAAGTTAGTTTTAATGCAATAATATTCTTGCAGTGAATAATATCATATCAAACATTGTTTTTACAAACTTTTCTTGGGCACATATTTTTTTAGTCAAATAAAATTACAATTTCGACCAGAAAAATAAGTTTTTATGAAAGCGAAAATATTCAAAATAAACAACAAAAAGAATTCACTTAAAAATTTTATGACAAAAATTGCCAATTTATTCTGAGATTACACAAATTAAACTAAAATAATACATTTTGAAAAACAGTTCACTATCTAGAATTTAAAAAAAAAAAAATTAACAAACCTTTGTCTTAAATTTCTTCTAGAATGATCCAAAATACTTTTATCGAAATATAAATGTTAATTTTAAACTTTTAAATAATTAGGATATCAACTAATTAAATAAAATTGAATCAAATCACATAGATTTACAAAAACAATTTCACAAAATATATTCAAATATAACAATAATTAATTAAAAACAAGAACAATACAGTATCTTCAATTTCTAAAGATAAGTATAAAAGTTTATCAAAACTTTCAAAGCTACTTTCCTAATTAAATAGTATATTCTCAAAGTTAATGGAATTATATTAACATAGAAGTATTTACATAAAATAATCCTATTAAATCATAATAATTTTTAAGGATAAGAAATAAAGTTTATTTGAATACTATTATTTATTTTCCTAATTAATATATATAATTTGAATTCTAACGAAATTCATATCGACATCAAAGTATCAACAAACAAATCTTGAACAAAACAAAATATTTTTTTTGAAATATCTTTTCATTAATTATGATTTTTGAAAATATATTTTTATTCCTTTAAAATTCTAGTATTTTCCTTTCTAATCATCTCAATTCTTACTTTTAAAATAATATATAGAGAAGTATAGCATAATAATAAGTTATAAGTACAGTTAACAAATTTTATCTAGCAATATGTTAAATTTAAATATCTATTCATCCTACATTGAATATAACCAGATTTTAAATACATTTATGATATTTATTTTTAATATATTTATGATTTTAATAAATATTACAGAAAGTATTTTATCCATTTTATTTAATTTTTTTTTTTAAATTTAATCATTATTACACTTTTTTTTTTTTTCTAATTTTTTTCATGATCCGACAATTTTGCTGCAAAAATAAAAGCATTCTTTATGAATAGCAATTCCAATAAGTTACAAATTTTAATAATAATCATCAACAAAATATTTATAGACATAAAAATATACACCATTTTTATAATGCTGTATATATTTTTAGAATTTTTACTTGCTAAATCATCAAAAGAACTTTCAGAAATGCATTCATTCATTTGATATATTGACTTATTCTTTAAAAATTATTCAATTCATAAAGATACACTTTTTAAAAAATTTTAGTTACGTTTTCTATAATGGCCTCCATATTTTGTTAAAAGAATGAATTATTTCAATTAATTAAAAAAAAAATGATAAACCATTAACGATATCCTTGAAAGTTTTCTTTTAAGAACGGCAAATCTAGAGTTGTTACATATAATTAAATATTTCCCTTTTACATGGAGATACTTTAATAAAAACATATGAAAATGCCAGATAATATCATCTTTTCGAAAATGAAGTTAAAAAAAAACGTGTCTCGTTTTCTAAATGCAATTAAAGAAGATCTTGGATCAATGCAGCTTAATAAAGCTGAATTTTTAAAATAAAATAAAAATACAATCAATTAAAGAACTTACAGAGGATTTATCGACCTTCTTCTTCTTTTTTCATTATAAATAAAAATTGAACAGAAAGTTGTAACATAATGCCAATTTTTTTAATTAAGACTGTTTTTAATATTTTTCATATTTTAAAGCTATTTTTATGTTTGTCTTCATTTAATTGATTATAAAATAGTCAAAGGATTAATATAAAAAAAAAACATGACTATTAAAATGCATTAAATACATTGTAGCAATTGTATTCCTTTCGAATTTTTAAACTGATTTGGTTTGATAAAACAAAATCTATTAGATATGTGTGTTTCAATTACATTTTTAGTTATTTTAAGGATAATTAAATTTATTTATTACTCATCTTAATCATCTTATTTGGCAGATTTTTTTTATAAGTTCTCCATTTTAATAAATATTGCATCATATTCCATACTCTGAAATTATTATTTTTGTAATAAAAATGACGCTAGATAATATCTAAAAACGTATGTTATTAAATAGAAAAGTTGAAAAAAACATCTTTACCAAGATAACTGATATTATATCTCTGTGTTTTATTTGTGTTAATAATGTAGTGAAATATTTTTTTACTAAATATAGTTATATGATGGTCTCAAAGTTATCTCTATTTCAAAGTTATGTATATATATATATATTGTGTGTGTGTGTGTGTGTATATATATGTGTGTGTATATGTGTGTGTGTGTATATGTGTGTGTGTATATATGTGTGTGTGTATTAGAAGTCTTATTGTTTTTGAATTTCATTAAAAATTGAAATTAAACTTTATGTAAATTAACAACTTTTTTATTTAAATGTTTCATTACGATGTAAAAGACTTTCAATGTTTTATACTTTTGTCTATAAAGCTGCCCGGATAATAACAATTTGTGTTTACACTTTCGTTTACAGATTAAAGTTAATTTTTTAACAGTCCATATATGTAATTGCTCATTTACTAACTACAAGTATTACTTTTACTGTTCTTCTCTTGAATAAAGTTTGTTCTCAGAGAAATCTTTAATCTTCAGTCAGTGCCATTCCACGTTCTGTTAAATAATTTACAATACAAAAGTAGCAGATACTTAATGTATCAGCTACTTTTCTTTATGACTCATCTTCTTACAATTATATTATATCTTTTTGCAGAAAAATGTATAAGATTTTTTTAGAACTGCATTGTATTAATTCATATAAATTTATAGAGACCTTTTTATTAAATGCTGCATATGGATCAGCTAGGTTTATTGTAAGATTAATCATTTACATTTTTTAAAAGCGATCACTATTTGCCATTTTGTTTCTTGAGAAACATATTTGTCAAAAATGCAAATGCAATGGCCCCTTCTGCCAATTATAAAAAATGTCCACGAAAGTTGTTCATTGCACACTTTTAAATTGCATAATTTCTACCTTTATACTCCTATACCTCCTACTACTTAGAAACATTTATTGAGGTAAAATCAGCAGAAATTGCTTAAAATCAGTTACTAACAAATTTGTCAACAGAGAAACAAAAATATCCCAAATTCCAGAATTTTCTTGTTCGGGTAATTTAAATTGATATCATAATAAATATATCTTGAGTGAATAAATGTCCTTTCCTATTCCACAATAATGATGTAACCTCCTTACAGTTCTAAAATAGTATTTTCTTAACTTTTCTGTATATGCAATCCAATTTTCAAACATAAATTTATCTCCCTCTTCTGATACGATAATAATGAATTTTGACGCTCTAACTATACCATGGCCTTGTATATAAACATTACAAATTGCCAAGAGTAAGTAACTTTTTGTTATTTGATACGTCATGGTGAGTTCTAGAAGACCCAAACCAGAAAATGCCATCGAAAGATAATTGAAACAACATTTCTGAACCTTTAACTATTTGCCATCCATTTTTCAATCATAATTTTCCTCGCCCCCTACTCCCCTTTCATTCAATAGCAATGCAATTTTAGTATTTTGACACTAAAGCTACACTACGACATTAATTACTAATCTTAAAAATTATCAAGTACAAGTAAATTTATTGCCATTTGATACATCATGAGGAGTCCTAGAATACTCAAACCAGAAAATATCATCGAAAGATAGTTAAAACAATGTTTCTGAACTTTTAACTATTTGCCATCCATTTTTCAATCATAATTTTCATCGCCCCTACTCTCCTTTCATTCAATAGCAATGTATCTTTAGTATTTTGACGCTAAAGCTACACTAGTAAATTTATTACAAACTTTACAAATTACCAAGAACAAGTAAATGTTTGTTATTTGGCGACTCCGATCCAGAATCTTTACTAATTTAATGCCTTCTGATTTATGTCCACCATATCGAACCTTCGCGATAAGTTCCGATTTGTCTCACACATTCCGGAAAGTTTACATGACTGTGAATGAAACGTGTATAAATGAACAGCTCATTCAATATAATCCAGTCTCAGTCGAGTTTGACGCTTCTATTGATTGTATGGTGAATGTGTACGTTGTATTTACGTGTAAACTACACTCATGTCCATAAATTAAGGATAATTCAGAATCACACAGAAATTGAACTCTAAAATAAAAATTTCACCTGTAGAATTATCACACACATCTTGAAGAAGAATATGCAAATTACTGGAAACCACCAGATGGCGCGGATAGTACGTCACAACGACGAGAGTGTAAGAGAGGGGTATATAAAGAATGGTGGCAAAGAAGTAAAATTGTTCACAAGCGCTTTAAAAGCCTTTCAGTGCAATAACCGCATAGTTATGGCACAAAGGAAGCATTTGGATGATTTTTAACGTGGTAGAATTATCGGACGACTGGAATGTGGACGTACCCAGCTGGAAGTATCCGAGGAACTTGGAATCGCCCAGAGTGTCATCTCCAGGCTTTGGCAACGATTCCAAGAAGATGGTAATGTGACTAGATGTTACAGCACAGGTCCCCCGAGTTACAACGCCGAATGAGGACCGGTATTTAGCAGTTACTGCCAAAAGAAACAGACGGAGTACAGCATCAGACCTGTCCCGTCAGCTCTCTTCAGCTACCGGTACGACAGTTTCAAGGCAGACCGTGTACAGACGCTTAGGGCACATTGGTCTATATGCTCGTAGGCCTGTCAGATGTGTTCCACTTATCGCAACTCACAGTCGCCTGCGATTAACCTTAATTAGAGAGCATGCATTTGGACACCGCAATAGTGGTCTGGTGGGTTGCTTCCAACGAGTCCAGGTTTAGTTTGCAGTCTGATTCTCGCTGGACTTTCATATGGAGAGCGCCAGGTACCCGTTACCACCAAGAGAACACCATTGAACGACACCGTTACGGTGTTGCAGGATGGCTCGTTTGGGGAGGAATTATTCTTGGTTCCAGAACTGACCTGCATGTTCAGAGTGTAACGATGACAGGCCACATCTATCGGGATGTCATTCTGGAACACCATGTACGTTTGTTTCGGGGCGCCATGGGTGCTGAATTTCTGTTTATGGATGACAACGCCCGTCCTCACCGTGCAAACATTGTAGACGAATGCCTTCAATTGGAGGATATCACCCGTATGGATTGGCCAGCATACTACACGGACTTGAATCCAATAGAGCATGTCTGGGATATGCTTGGCCAACGAATTGCAGCCCGTCAACCCCCTCCCACCGGTCAATTGGAACTTCGGAAGGCATTGCTTGATGAGTGGTGTAATATTCCCCAAGATCAGATTGATAATTTGATACTTAGCATGACTAGGCGTTGTAAGGCCTATATTGTATCGTTCGGGAGACATACTCCATATCAACCATTATACTAACCATGTTATACTGTTTTTTGTAAATAGGTTTGTTTTTGAAATTTGCTCCAGGGAGTAAAAAATCGCAATTTTTATTAATTATGTCAAACATATAGCAACTTTTTTGCTCTTTACCTTTTGTTTAATAAATAGACTTTACAAATAAGTCAAATTTGTTTTGCTTCTGTCTCTTTCTTTGCCTGAACTTCATTATCCTTAATTTATGGACATGAGTGTACAATTCACTGCTGTAGATTTATGTAAATTTATGGATAATCTTTTAAGTGGCAGTAATCGAACATTAGTTGATAGTGAAACATCAATAAATGCACAGACCATCGCGATTCTGAAAATAAAATCAAGAAATTATTCTGAAGAATACGTATATTTTATGTTTAACAGTACTGAAGAAGAAATGTTCCAGCGTATTATTTGTTTAAAACTTTTGGCAGCAGACAGCATGAAAACCCAATGCACTTACACGATATTTGGAAAGCTTCATAGTGAGTACGTTACAAATCCCGGGCATTCTTCGAATTAAAATTAAAATCATATGAGAAGCAAAAATCAGTTTTTTTAAATCTTTGTCTCTGCATGAAAAGCTTGCCTCACAAAATTTCATATAAAATGCCTCTTTGACGAAGATCTTGTTTCAACTGCAATTGAAATTGTAGAAATTGAATTTGTGAATAATTTTTGCCAGGCAACTTTTCGAGAAGTTGTGAGATATTAGATAGCAACAAAGATACTCATTCTATTTCTTATATTCGATTTTGTGATGTTATATAGCTGTAGAAAAGCTACTTTTCTTGAAACCAATAAAACTCAAATCAACAGCACTCAGACTATTTGCTATCTCAAATAGTTTTACTAACGATGCAACTATAGAATGGGAAAATTGCGTCCGAATACGCACCGATTGTGCTTGTTCAATGTCTGGAAGATTTCGAAGTATAAAAGCGCTTGTGAAACAAAAATATTCAATTGTCTGGACACATTGCATAATCCACAGATAAGCTCTAGCTTTAAAAAAAGAATATCTTTATAAAAATGGTTATAACCGTAGTAAATTATATAAAAATGAGGCCTTTAAAATACAGTGTACGTGTGTATAAATGTACAGTACAATACATTCAGTGTTATTATTTTATTCCGAGGAAATATTTTTATCATGTGGAAATTTTTTATAATGTGTTAACGAAATAAAAATGGAAATCGCCATTTTTCTAAAAACAGAAAATCAGACCACAATAGTGAAGTTTCGGGATGATATATTTGTAATAAAATTGAGCTACTTGTCCGAAATATTCGGAAAATTCAATATATTGGATCTTCAACTATTAGGTTTGGTTTGTCACTCTACGGTCATTGTTTTTGCAATGACTATTTAGACAGAAACCTGCAGTTTAACATGAATTCCAAACAGCTAACAAACATCCATGCCTCAGCCAGAATTCGAACGTGAAGCACTAAAGGCCAGAGTGATAGCCAATAGGTCATAAGGCCGCTCAATTATAAGGAGCAAAAACATATTCTGGGTACGAATGATTAAATTTATACTTTTTGTAAAAAAATAGAACTGTAAGGTAGAAATTTAAATTCTTACAAATACGGATGAGGGTTAAACCTTCAAGGCTGAATAACAACACATTAAATTTGTTTTTACAACCTTTGAAAATCTTTTAGCTATACTAGCAAAGAATTTTAGAATTTATTTTCTTGTTGAAGCTGACTTGACAGTAAGTTACGAGAGCGTTAGGGATCCAACAATTGAAAAAGAAATCTTCATAGATTTCACCACAAGCAACAAAATCAATTGACAATTTAGAAATAAGCCAATCTTTGTATTTTTGGCAGAGGTGTATGATGAGTTTTCTGCACTGAAAAGAAGATCATTTCATTTTCTGAGGTGGCTGTTTTGAATATATATATATCTTAACTAAATATAAAAAAGTTCTCAAAGTGTATATTTTTAATATAACCTTCTATAGAAAACTTTCCCCTGCGAGACAGGCTTAAGAGAGTCAGGGCAGTGAAAATATAATTATTAAACTTGTTTAATTTAGTATTAATAAGTTACTTATTAAACACATTGTGTAATACTAATACAAACCTATTTAAAAGTGCATCATATCAGTGTAAATGTGTATTTTCATTATTATTATATTCAGAATATATTTTACTTTGCTTACCGACCAGAAAATTAATCAATGTTTTTACTGATACGTTCGAATAGGCTCACTCCAATCATTCACTATTATGGTACCACCCAGTGATATGCACCCTACAAGTTGAAAATCGCTGCTCTAAAATGTATTATGTCTTGTCGAACTCTTTCAAGAAATATAATAGTGAGTTCTGGATGTTCTTTACAGCCATCTCGAGTTTTGGAACTCTTCAAGTTTATTTTTGCAAACTCCATGATATATGATGCACTTTTGATGAAACAATGAAAACCCATTGCGTCATTGATTGCTTAATAATATTAGCATTAAACGAATTAGAAGTGGAGCAAATTTAATTTGTAAAAAACACTTCTACTTTAATATTGATGATAAAAACTTATCATATAAATAAATATAAAGGGAAAAAATAGATATTTATTTAATATTAGAAAAATATTTAAAAAATTTTTTTTTCAAATTAAAAATATTTTAAGCGATATTTTTATAACGTCCGTAAAATCTTCTCTTCTGAAAAAAGTAATTTTATCTATTATTTAATATACTAATAATGGTACATTCAAAGTTCTTTGTGTTTCCACTCTAAAATTTCTTATATTCTATATAAAATATTTCTTAATATTGTTTACATTTTTTCATAAAATTACTTGTATATTGCCACTGCTAAAATTCTTATACTCCACAAACTATATAAATTATAAGATTATTCTATTTAAATGCACTATAGTTTTGCACTATAGTTTTCAGAATTTCTAACGATACAAGGCTTTTGAGAATGTGCAGGGAATAATAAATTCTGGAATAATCAATATGACATGATGAATTATCTTTCAAAATGTTCAAAGTTGTAGTAAAATATTTCGTTTCTTTTATTATATTTTTACATAGTTATTTTACCTTCATTAACTTTTAATAAGAATAAGAATATTTAATAAGCAATACTATAGAACAGATTTCAACTACTCCATGGGCGTCAAAAGTATTTTATTATTTAATTTTAAATGGAGCGATATTAAAAATAATTTTGAATAAAGCTTTTCAGATATAAAATTGTAGTTGTATAAAAAGAGAAAATACTTAGTTTGGATCCCGTCTATAGTTCTAGGTATTTAAAATTGTATTAAACAATTAATAATAATGATTCACATCTTACTTAGAAGTTTATTATTTTGTATTACCTCCATATAGAATTATTCTGTTTCCGCTGTGACACACGAGATTAAACGTTTTCAATTTTTTTCTTGAAAAACATTTAAGAATGGAACATTTTAATCCATTTTTATCTTATATATATATATATATATATATATATATATATAAACACACTCAAGAGCCAAAACATTATGACCACCTGTCAATAACGAGTTGGCGCACCTTTGGCGCGCAACACAGCTTCAACCCGCCTTGGCATGGATTAATACCACCACTTAATACTAGTTAAATACCACTTCCACCTGATCATGTGCTTTCCACGTCATCCAGGCGATTTCATTGCAAAATGTAGAGGTGGTCATAATGTTGTGGCTCTTAAGTATATATATATATATATATATATATATGATTCCGTAGCTTACTTCCCATGTCATGCAAACATTACATAAGTTACCAACTTCTTAACAGCTTATAAAATGAAATCAAGATATTACAAAATAATGTCAAAATATCTTCTTAACTTCCATGTCATTGCAATCCTTTCCTAGATATATTTTTACTTCATGAAAAAAATGGTATGAACGCAAAAAAAAAAAGTTTTCCATGGATCTGAAAAATATTTAAAAAAATATTCTACAGATAAATTCGTCAGATAAATTCGACGAATAAAAAATTCAAAAATTTGACTTTCAAAACACAATCTTAATGACCCCAACAGGAGTATGACTTTCAAAAGGTATACAATACAGCATAGGGAAATGAATTCTAAACGTATTCGGGAACAAAGTTATTAGTATGAAGTATTAAATTTTAGTATACTGCTAAATTTTTAAATTGTTAAATTTTATAGTTCAAACAACTGATTTCATTTTTTTTAGGCAAGTAAAATTCATGTGCGTATTATAACTGGAGTCACAAATTGTTTCTTTTCTGATATGTGATTGAATATGACTGTTGAAAAGCAATTAATAAAGAATTTGGATACCAGAAGGAACATTTTACCATAAACAATACTCTATCTCAGCAATTCTCAACTTGTAGAAAGCACCCCTAAGGGAGACTTCATATTACTAAAGAGGGGCGGGGGCGGTAAATATATCGAAAAAAATAGTATTAATAAAATTAATTATTCTATAAAAAAGAAAATATATATATATATTCTTACATAATATATATGTATATACATATTTACATTGATATAGTACACTTATAAATAGGAATGTATATATTGTTATTGTTACTACTCCCCTAGTGCAGGAAATCCTACACCAGTTCCAATAGACCCCGTCGCGACGACTAGTCCATGGCATGGGTAATATGCAGCTTCACTATCAGCGAGGACCACGAAGGTTGACTGACTGTTTAAACCTCAAGACAACGCTCTACGATTATATTAGACTGGGAGCTACGGTTTAAAAGATGATTCCGAACCACTACAATCATCCATGGTACTAACAGGAATCGAATCCGAAACCTGAGGCACCGACCACCATAGTGTTAGACACTAGACCATTCAAGCCACCAGATTGTATATGTGAATATATGATTGTATATGTGAATATTCAATACCTTGAATTGCAAGTCATACGCAGTTTACAACATACACATTAACAATGATGCCAAGTGAGAGAAGCATCGATATGATTGAGACTGGCTGGAGTTGAACCCGTTGCAGCATTTATACACGTTTGTGTCGTTCGTTCGTGAAAAAAAAGTTAACAGAATTTTCGAGACAAATAGGAATTTCGCCTCGTCCTCCACTTACTATACTACCCATCACATCACTGTGCCTAGAAAATCAGAATTTCTCGCAAAAGTTACGATATGCTGGATTTTTAAACGAAGGCAATACAGGAGCATCAATTCTGGTTTTATGAATGTAGTAGTTCAATGCTACGAAAATAATAATGTTTACTTATTCATGATAATTTGTAATATTTGTATTTAAGGTCTTAGCGTAACTTTAATGCCAAATTTCTAGAAATACTTTGCTTTGCACGAGACGGGAGGAGGTTATGATGCAAATTATGATTGAAAATTGGGTTCGAAATACTGAACAGTTGGGAAATATTGATTTTAACAATCTTTCGATAGCACTTTCTGGCTTGTGTGTTCTGGAATTCCCAAAAATATGATTTGTTAAGCATCAAAATTCATCTGTCTTTAAAACTTTACAAATTTAAGCAGACTCTTAAAATAATATGTTTTATAAAGTTTAAATAGGACCTGAATGACCGAGTGGCTAGCGCTCTGGCGCTCAGTACATGGAAACACTTTTAATTTTTATTTACAAGCATTATATATATATATACAGAATATTTAGAAAAAATGAAAATTAAAAATAATTTGATTCACAGGAGCAATTTCCTCCAAGGTCGGAGGTTTTCAAAGTTTTCGAGTCTAGGACGAATCTAATACACCTGTTCTGCGGCAGACCTTAATTATCACACGGCTTGAGACACAAAGTCATAAAGATCTCACTTTGAACACAAGAGGAATCCTTAGCCTGTTCAGTCACTTCGGAGAAAAAGACAACACTTCTTGACGACTCGTCGCAAAACACTCTGTGTCCTTCTCCAAAACCTGCCTTTAAGAAAATTCGTCAGGAGGGGAAGTCATCTTCCCTCAATTATCATTGTAGTCTACACTTCCTCAGCCCATGGTCTATCACCAGTCACGATGCAACAACTCATGGCGTAATCCATATTCTATCTATAATTGTATCGACCTGTGTAATTCGACACATAATCGCTAATTTTATGAGATCTCATTATCTATGACACTCATTTATTGCTATTAGATTTGAGTGACATGTTGTTCTCATTAGTACAAAACACTAAGTGTATGTAATATAAATATCCATGATGCTGCTTTATTCAAGTGATACCTTGTTATTATGCACTTGCTAAAGAATATACTTTCTTCTCTCCTGGGAACGAAATGCTACAAATCTTCTCATGGGAAAGATGCTTCAATAGATATTATATATGGTTATAATATATATATATATATATATAATGTGATCATTATATATATGTATAATATTATATAAACTATTATCAATCATTAGATATATAATATACATTTTCAAAAATCCGAAAGTCTGTGAACTAAAAACTTCCAACATATTAAATGGAAAATGGCTTCTCCTATATTAGTTTTCTTTTTCTTTACTTTACAGTGCATAAATATAAGTCTGTGTATACACAACTTCCAATATATTTTTAAAATATTCCATATAAACGTTATATATAGAATTCAAATCCCGAAAACCTCAAAGCTCGAAACTTATTTAAAATCACCTCAACTTTCTTGAAATATGTGCTTTAAACATTATTTTTCTATTACACCACTGAATTCTTCATGATCAATACTTCCGTTTCCCGTTCTCAAGATGAAACAATTGGCTTCAAAAGAAAACTTGTCGTATGAGAACAATATATTCCCTGGCGCTCCGGGATTTTCAGGATTCAACGGAAATCCCTCAAGGCTCCGGTTTTAGGAAAAAAATATTGAAAGGAAAAAATATCGTGCTGTGCTAGATATACGGTGAGAGAAACGGTCTTAATATATCTATATCAGTGCAATTCTTCACAATGGTTAGAATGAAAACTCTAAGCCTCAAAAGAATGAAAATAGTATCGATCGCTACAGGTGAGATAAAGTATGTTTCGAGCTATATATCATCGTGAAAAATAAAGCTCTATGGCGTAAACACCATACAAGATTCCGATATGGAATTTTTTTTTAATGGCGATCTTTTACTTTTTTTGAAAATTTTCTCTGGAAAGGAGATTAAATAATTTTTCGTTCGCTTGTATGAAATGTTTTAGAGGAAAATAAAAGAATTTTAAATATTTTTATCATGATTAATTTATGTCAGAGCTTTAATAAGACCCGGATGAGAAATTTGAAAGCATCAAATTAATAAATATTCATCAGTCTTTACTTATTTCATTTTTTTCTGCAAAATATTTGATAATTTATTTAACGTAAAAGTCACATTTTAAATTACTTTAAAAGTCACATTTTTATCCCCCTTGGTAGAAAGCAACATGACTTCAAGAATCCGTTTGGTCTCATAGAAGAAGGAAAGGGGGCAGCTTCTATTTTGATGGAACCCCGTAGGTTGATGTCTGACTAGGTTCCCTCTCGCTGAAGAAGGGAAGTTGACTTTTAGAATAGTTTTAGAGGGGACTGCCCCGTATTTTCTTATCGTATGAGAGAAATCCCGGAAAAATCTCATCAGGTAATCCGACTAACCAGGCAAGATATTGAACATTACAAACACCAGCATTTATCCTCTTTTTTTTGAAACAATGTAACAAAGCCGCCAGCGTATTGAACCTCCGCCCTAATCTCACCAACGGCGCGCGTTGCCACTATGCTACGAGTCGGGCTAAAAGTCACATATTATCCTGGATCACATATTCTTTAAATGTAAATTGATAGCGCAATGGTAATTTTATCAGTTTTTTTATACCAGTGTTAAAAATCACAGTTTAACATGCGAATGAATGAATTTTAACATACGAAGGAATAAGTGTTAATATGGAAATTAATGAGAGGAATACGCTTTCCAAAATCATGATGGACTGTTAACGTTCGTTGGAGCATGGTATTTATTAATGCATGTATAATTGCCATATTGCAAACTAATGCAGTAATCTTGAAAGACAACAAAAGGCTTATATTGCAAACTAATGTATTACTCTTAAAGGATTACAACATGCCCCTACTCATCAATGATCGTTCGTTGATATAGTACGATCTTTATGGAAGAATATATTCTAACGAGTTAAGTTAGAGTCCAACTCATGACTTAGTAGTAATGCATGCAGTAAGCGTGAAGGAGAACGATCTTTGGAATCTCTTGCGACATTGTTGTAATACTGGGGTTTCTTATATCATTCGGTACATAGCAGCATCTATATCAAGTTCAAGAACCCGCGGTCATGATAAAGTGTAAAAATACAGCTTCTTTTATATTTGATCTTGCTTAGTAGCCTTTTACGACATGCATGGGTCATAGTGGGCTTTTCTAACTCGGACCCGCATGTAAAATTATAATACTACTCGACAAAAAAGACTCAAAAATGATTTAGACAATGTCTTGGCAGTGAGATAAAAGACTTTCCAATTTTTCTTCAACAAATAAAGTAACGTCATTTTTTTTGTCCCATCAGCAAACCGTTCTTAGTGAATATACATCAATGAAACACAAGGTCCATCAATGATTTTGCAAAAAAAAGAAAAAAATCGATGAAATTGTGTTTATCCGATTATATTATTAATGGTTAAGTGCTTTTTGCTTACAAAAAATACAATAAAACCACTCTCACAGAATATTTAGCATCTTCTCAAACTGCCTTGTGAGAGTTATCAGGGCGTCTCACCTCATTCGATATGTAAATATAGTTCAGTTTCTCGTTAAGGAATTACAATTACTTTTAAGATTATACTTAAAAAATAATTTTAGTTTTTTTCTATACTAAAATGTCTATTATAAATTTGGAATAATTATTTTATAAATATTTAAAAACAAAGGAATTATAAATTGTAACTTCTCATGATAGTAACTGGCATTAAATGTAAATTTCGGCTTTAAAATGTATTTTGTATAAGCAAAATGTTCGAATCAAATAAAATTTTAAATGCACTCACTTAATGTGCAACCAGCTGGGTACACCATGGTTAGAAGCCAATTGGGACACTACCAAACTCCAACCCGAAGACTCCATCAAGATGGCCTCATAGGCCCTGATCAAAAAAAACAGAAATTATTTTTAGACTATTTTTATACAATTTAACCCACATTTTAATTCCCTCAACTGAAAAATATGGCTTCAGTTTTATCGTAGAATACTTAATACAGTAGTATAACGTAAATTAGAAAATTTTTGACTAACTGAAAGACGTTCTGTAAATGAATGAAAAAAAGTATGCATTTAAATTTAATTTCAAAATTGGTTTCGTTTTATAATTTAAAATTCAAAATAGGATGTCCGGAATTTAGATAAACTGATACATTTCTTTCTCAATTTGAAATATTTGATGCCAGTAAGTTCTTCCATTATCCTGGATTTGGGTGTCGGAAAACAGGATCTAAATCGCAATATATTTCAAAATATTCATTTATAAACCAGATTAGAATGAGCCAAGTAAAGAATTGTAGGATAAATATATTTGTGGATGATGACTTCCGTTTTATCAATCCTTTTAAATGTAGATCTAATGTGAATTAATAATTATGGTAAAGAATGCTCACCTGACATTTAATAATTTTCATTTTAGTTAAATATTCATTTCTAAAAAAAAAAAAAATGTTAAGGATGAAGAAATATATTCAGATGAGGAAAATTGTCTTGAATAAGAGAAACAATATCACTATACAAAAAAACAAATTGTGTTTGTATGTATGTAACCAATGTAACCCAAAAATATAACTCAAAAACTATAACACTTAGCTTTCTAATTTTATTTTCTCTTAAGTAATTAATCTTTAATTTCGAGTCTAGCAAAAATTTTGATCATATTCTAATTAGATGTTTATTTAAATAAACAAAAGCCATTTTCAGCCAATGCCATCTGGTTACCTGAATTAGAATTTGTTTTTAATTTAAAGAAAATTGTTAGAATAATTAATTTAAGTAAAGTAAAGTAAATTGTTTGAATAATTAATTTAAGTAAAGTAAATTGTTAGAATAATTAATTTAAGTAAAGTAAATTGTTTAAATTAAATTTAATTGTTTCACCATTTCAATATTTAAATTTTAGGGATTTTAATATTTTTAAATATATATATATTTTGTTTTTTTTACGAATATTCTGTTATATAGGCTTCTTAAAATTTTACTTTCTAATTTTTTATTATTTATATATGTGCACAATTATTTTTTCTTTATAATCAAACTGCGATTCTTAATCGATTTTGATGTTTTACATATGCGCTTGATATTTTCTTTTGAATCCTTTGACCTTTTCATTTATTTCCCAAATAAAATTTACCACAATTAACGTCAAGATAGTGGAAGTTTAAAAAAATCTAATGAATTATTTTTGTCATCAGAGTGGTTTTTTTTTTTTAAATAAAATTTAATAGGAAGCTTGAAAATTAAAAACTGAGATATAAATTTAAGCTTCTTAATATATTCACGAATATTTTAATTCCATGAATGAAAATTAAAAAAAAAAAAAAAGGTTTTATTATCTATAGTTGGCCACCACTGGGACAGCAAATCTACTGTCACCGGTCTGATAATTTAAGAAGAGAAAAATAATTAAACGATCAGAACTGCTGGGTCAGTGAAAAAGAAGGGTCTTTCTTCTAGGAAACTAGCTCCAAGTTTTCTCTCTTCTTCAATAAATAACACTTAGTTAACGGGATTGTGTTATGTGGGCTCAATGGAGTACGAGGTCTTTCATTCATGCTTTAAATAATAAGAATGCAGTTTTGCTTGAATCAGCGAATTGATAGTTTCTACTTCAATCGTTAAACTACTACAGCTAGAGATAGTTAGATTAGCAATTGTCTTCTGCAAGATAAAACTGCTAAAAACTGCCCCACTATAGTCAGAAGTAACGTTAAGAATGATAAATGAAAATAAAAACATGGTTTATGTACATTAATGTAAAAGTGCTTCTTTGATTCAATGTTTACAATATATGTTCAAAATTGCGACCCTCATCACCGTTATATACTGGGTTGAGTTAAAGGATTGGCTAAGATACCAAGTATTTCACGCATACTTGAAGCAGAATTGAATATTTGAGAAACGAGGTCATAAACTGAGTCAACTGGAGTTTCGTAAATAACAGTCTCACATGCCCCCAAAAAATTCTAGATGATTGATAAATTTTGGCGATCGTGGGGGCAGCAGGATTGATCCACCAGGCAAAATCCATTCCTCTGCAAAACTAGAATCCAATTGTGGTCAACCATTTCGAAATAATGTTGGAATCACATTCGATTTGCACAGAGGCTCGCCATCATGTTAAAATCACATCTAAATACGAGAAACATTTGGACATCTTGTAGCAACTCTAGAAAGAACTTGGAAGCAAACACACTTTCACACATAGAGTGCAAATAAAATAGAGTGAATCGGGTTTGCAATCCAGAGGAATTGAAACTAGAATTGACGCATTAAACATGGCTGTTGAGAGAAATTTGTTGAAAAATGTGTTAGTGCCTCGACACTTTACTTCCGACAAAACATTCCTATATTGCCCCAACACTCAAAGTTTGTCCCATGACCATTGAATTCCACTGTATATTAAACAAGAAAAGGTAATGAAAATTTCAAAATGCCAAATTAAAAATGAACTAAATATATTGATGTACTTCAATGTTCTTTAAAGTAAATTTCATCTTGTTCTTATGCTATGACTGCATTAAATTCCTGAATAAATCTACGGGATAACTAGTTACAAAATAACTAATGAAAATGATTAATAAAAATAACTTATTTTGTAACCCCTTTTAGTTTTTATAGAATAAAATTTTTTATTATCGGTGAATGTTGGTAATTTTATAATTTCTAAACAATTATTGTAAACAGTAATTATGTTATGTACTTTTAGTATATTTTATTGTGAATCATTTACTTGAGTGAAGAAAAATATATAAGTCGCTAAATTCGCAACGCTAAATTTATTTTTATGTGCATGTGAGTGATGCAAATGCAGATGTCTGCATGCCAATTAGGAAAAGTAATTTACTCTTGAGGGTATAAATAAATGCATGAAATTGTGTTCTTTTAAAGGAACAATAAATATCATAGATGAAAAAAAAAAATTTTTTTATTGAATTGTGCTCTTTTCAAGGAATAGTACAATCTATAGAATTTTGAAGAAAAAAAGGATTTAAGAGTCCTGTAATCCATAGACTCAAATTCAGGGTATGGACTTTTACTTATGTCTACTGCATCTCTGAAGAGTTCAGCAAGATAATACGAACTCTTGCAACATGTGACATCATCTGACTAAAACTTAATATCATAAACCACTAAATCAACTTTTACAATACTTAAATAAGGGAAGCTACCTATAATATATTTTTGTAGGAATTGTGACGTATCTAAGGTATCCTTTGTATTTCAGACATACCGAAAAGCCCCTTAACATTGTATAGTGATCTGTACATATAAAACATGTTACTTTGAATGTAAAAAGTCAAGATATTTTTATTGCAAAATACACATGATTAAAAGTTCAATAGCTAAAAAAATAATAAATATTTGTGAAAAACTTTAAAAAATATTGAAGTTTGTAAAAAGCGTATTAAAATTCAATTTTAATCTTCTTTTATGAATATAATATTAACTTACTTTTGAATAAATTAATCATTAAAATTCATTAATACTTTAGGGATAAAAATATCAACATGTTAAGCACAAATAAAATGAATAAATACATTAAATTAAAGAAATGGTTGAACGTTTTTTTTTTGTTATTTAAAACAAAAATATTAAGCATTAAAAACCAAAAAAATTTTAAAAAAATACGGTAGCCCAATCAATGATACAAATAAAAAAAAAAATGTAACATTAAAACATTCATTGCCGTATTTAACTTTATAATATCCAAAATAATTTTTTAAAAACTAGAAAAGCTGTAAAAAAGAGCAAATGTTTTATAGAGTAACCAAAAAATTTTTCTACAACTTATCTGTCAAAAAAATACAAGGAGAGTACACACTCAAAGAATAAAATTTTCTACAAAAAGTTTTTCATACCCAAAAAAAAAAAAAAAAAAAAAAAAAAAAAATGTTTCAAAATTTAGAATCTAGACAGAAAAATATATGAAACACGCCATATGCCTTTTCAAAAAGTAAAAAAAAAAAAAATTGGAAGGAAAAAAAAAATATTTTTGTTGTTTTACTTCTTTCACTTTCTCATAAGTTTTCATCTTTTTGCAGCGAATATGAGAAACGGGATTCAGTAATGAAATGCATTTTCTTTGGCAAAAGTGCTGCCAACCTTTCAAGAGTATCGATTCTACATAGATTTTTGAGGCGCTTTTGTTTCAGTTTCACAACGGTTTTCTTTTATTATTATTATTTCTTTCAGTCTCTCTCTCCCTTTTTTGGGAAAGAAATCTAGAATCTTATTTTTTTCTTGTACCATAAAAGAATGCGTTACAGAAAATCGTTGAATACATTTTCGATAAATTTGCAATTTCAATTTTAGCTTTGTAACTAAAACAGTATTCTATGTAAAAAGCAGGTTCGTGAATTTGTTACGGGGAATAAATTAATCGAAAGTAATTGTTTCATAATTTTTTTCCAAAGAAAGAAACTATAAAAAAATCCTAAGAAAGGTTTGCATATATATATATATATATGCATGGAGAATTTCTATAAATATAAACAATTATCAAAAATATCCAACGTTCAATTTTTGATATTTAATTAATTAATCAAAGTAATTATTTCGTAATTTTTGCCAAGAAACTAACGAGAAAAAAAATCCTAGGAATGCTTTGGATATATATGTATAAAGAGTTCCTATAAAGATAAACAATTATCAAAAATATCCTTATTTTTAAATATCCAGCGTTCAATAGATTCGATTTTTAAATTTTTAAACAATCGAAAGTAATTGTTTGATAATTTTTGCCAAGAAACAAACAATAACAAAAATCCTTGGAAATTATCTATATAAAAAAGATAAACATCAAAATTATCCTTATTTTTAAACACCTAAAGTTAAATTTCGATTTTAACTAATTAAAGTAATTGTTTGCTAATTTTTACTAAGAAAGAAACAAAAAAGTCCTAGGAAATATTTGCATATATATGTATTGAGAATTTTTATAAAGATAAACATCAAAATTATCCTAATTTTTAAACATCCAACGTTCAATTTAGATTTTTAATTAATTAGTGAAAAGTAATTGTTTGATAATTTATTGCTAAGAAAGAAACAATAAAAAAATCGTAGGAAAACTTTCCATATATATGTTTTGAGAATTTCTATAAAGATAAACAAGCATAAAAAATATCCTTATATTTAAGTTTTTTTAATGTTCAATTTCGATTTTTTTAATGAATAAATCGAAAAGTAAGGAATTAAAGGTAAAAAGTAAAGTAAGTACGTAAAGTAAAGTAAAGAAAGTAATAAATCGTAAAGTAGAAAGTAAAAAGTAATCGAAAGTAATAAGTAAAGTAAATGTTAGATAACTTTTTGTCAAGAAACAAACAATAAAATTTCCAGAAAAGACTTACATATACATGTGTAGAGAGTTTCAATAATGATAAACAATTATCAAAAATATTCTTAGTTTTAAATATGCAATGTTCAATTTCGATTTTTAATTAATTAATCGAAATTTATCGTTTCACCCAAAATTGAAAAGAAGCAGAATAAATTAAATTATTAAAATTAGCAAAATTAAATTATGAAGTGATTATTTTCAAAATGATTAACTAATCATTGTATCAAACGTTAATAAAATATATAATTATAAATCAATCATATTAAAAATAAGTGTTCCGAATAAACCAACTAAATAAAATAAGTTTTGCAACGTGTCGAACACATGTAAATTTTTTTTTCTCATACTTTAGGAAACACATATTGAAATATTCGGGAAATGTATTATAGAAACAAACTAAAGTAAATTTAATAATAATTATTAAATTTATTTGTATTAATTTTAAATTATCTCCTTGCATATCTATTTAACATTAAGATATATTTTATTACATAAAAATGTCCTTAATTCTGAATTTAAAACAGTAATACATTTTCCTTAAGATCTGTATTTCCCCTAAATAAGTTTTCTGAAACATTAATTTATACTTTTAAATTAAACTGAAATCTTTGAAGAAGCTAAAATTTACACGTAGACGAAAAATTATGCATAAAATGTGAAATAATGGCATCCATTATTTTTCCTCATAACGCCATTTTGATATTAAATCATCTCTATAATATTATTAAAAAAGTTTTTGGTAGAAAAATAAACACAAAATTAACTATTCGTCATTTAAAATATAGACATTAGACAGTATTTCGTTGCTATTTACAGAAAGTAACATTTAAAAGTCTGCTTCGAATTATTTTAAGCAGACGTTTAAATTTTACTTTTAAGAATAGATTAGGCTTTTAGTAAAACTATGTAAAATAAATACTTTAGAAGTCATTTATAATTAAAATTCAGACAAGTAGTAAAAGTGTACCCATAAAAATTTATTTTTAGTTTAATAAATTATATGTCTATAGTCTTTAGTTAGTTGTCTTAGTTATTTAAGATTATAGTCATAACTAACAATTTATTATATAACAAATAAAATCTTCATATGTATCTAATATGAATTAATTATAGGTTCCTTAAAAAACTAATAATTCCTCTATTTTAACTTTCTAATAAACATAGCAATTTTCAGCACTTCTGAAAGAGATATTTAATTCCACTTCCTTCAAAAAATACAATACTTTTTAACTCACAACTTTAACATAATCTTTCATTATGTGCAATTAAAGAAAAAAAATTATGATACTTATTATACAGAAAGTACCAAGTTCTGCTTTCTTGACAACACCACCCACATTAAACCACACAACGCACTAGATCTGCGTTGGGCCACAGAAAACCTTCGCAGAGACGGAACACCCCCTAACCGACAATTTGAAAACTTTGGTATATAATTTGTCTGCCTAATTGCGCTGGTGAGCTTTCACTGTGACTGCACCAAAATATTTCGATTTCTCCCTCACTCATATTGTCAATAGAGATAATGCAATTTATCCCTCCCCAACCAAACATTCATTCATTTAGTCTTCCTCTGTAGTAATCCCTTCCAGCATTTCGGCTGTTACGCCTAAAGGGAAAGTCCTCACTCAATTAAGCGAGAAACTGCGAACAAGGCAGGGGTTATACGTTAATTTGAAACAAGTGCCGGTCGTGATGCAACGTTATTAGAGGCCGCAGAATTAATGCACAGTATCTTTCGATGCTTGTTAATTTGCTGTTCATCGGATTGACTTGCTTTCAGACAGCCAGCGTTTAAATTTTATCTCCAGAATCAAATCAAAATGCCAAAAGCGTTAATTATGTATCGGAGGAAAGATAGTGTCGCAATTTTTCAACGAAGTGAAACTCTATTTTTCTTTCATTTTTTACCCGATGCTTCAACTTGCTTGTCGTCTTTAAATTACTTTTGCTGGTGTGTTGGATTTTTATGTGTAGGGGAATCAAACTTTAAAAGGGTAGTGTCGAGATCGTAATGATAAGGCTATTTTAAATGAATATCAATTTTTTATGTCTCCTTACTTTATTTTTTATGTTTTTACTTTTACCAGAAGCGTAAACAAGTTGAAATTGTTTTCATTTGGGCATCTAATCATCAATTATTTTTTGGTTAGAATATATTTTAAATTATTGTTGATTTTTGACATTTTATACGTAATGAAAAGTGTATTTGAAATGAATAGCAGTATTTTATGCTTCCTTATTTTTTTTTTTTTTTTATATATATATAGTATTTTTTATTTAGACAAGAAGCTATAAACAAGTTGTTTTCACTTTGAGCATCTTATCAGCAATTATTTTATTTAGTACAAATTATCCTTAAAACAATATTATGCTAAGCAATAATATAATTTTAGTATTGGATTCAAATTAAAAAATAGAATACACGTTTAACAAAAAATATCAAGTTGTTAATAATAATATTGTGAGTGATTATAAAATTATCCGCAAACATTTTTATGAATAATACATATTAAATCTTCTATAACTGCATAAGACTGTCTTAAGTTAGTTGTCTTAGTTATTTAAGACTATGGTCTTAAATAACTTTTACTTTAAAACAAACAAAATCTTTATATGTATGTAATATAAATTAATTATAGGTTATTTTATAAATAGTTTATCCTTTTCCTATTTTAACTTTCTAATTAACATAGCAATTTTCTGTCTATCTGAAGTGATATTTCATTATGCTTCCTTCAGAAAATCAATACTTTTAAAACACAACTTTAAAATAATCTAATTATCTGCAATTAAAGAAAACAATTAGTATAATTAATACCAGAAATACCAATGTCTGCTTTCTTGATAACAATCCCCACATTAAACCATAGATCTGCATTTTGGCCACAGAAATCCTTTGCAGAAGCGGAATACCCCTTAACAGACAGTTTGAAAACTTTGGTATATAATTTGTCTGCATAATTGAGCTGGTGAGCTTTCACTGTGACTGCAACGAAATATTTTGATTTTCTCTCTCTCATATTGTCAATAGAGATAATGCAATTTCATCCCTCCCCAACCAAACATTCATCCATTCAGCCTTCCTCTGCGGTGATCCCTTCCAGCATTTCGGCTGTTACGCCTAAAGGGTAAAGACCTTACTCAATTAGGCGAGAAACTGCGAACAAGGCAGGGCTTATACGTTAATTTGAAACAAGTGCCGTTCGTGATGCAACTCTATTAGAGGCCGCAAATTAATACATAGTATCTTTCTATGTTTGTTAATTTGCTGTTCCTCCGAATTAACTGGCCTTTAAACAGCCAGCTTTTAAATTTTATCTCCAGAATCAAATCAAATGTCAAAGTGTTAATTATGTATCGCCGGCAAGATAGTGTCGCAATTTTTAGCGAAGCGAAACGATATTTTTACACTGAGAATGCATTTTTTTTTATTTACTCGATGCTTCAACTTGCTTGTCGTCGTTTAAATTACTTTCGCTGGTGTGTTGATTTTTATGTGTTGGGGGAATCAGACATTTAAATGGGTAGTGTCGAGAACGTAATGATAAGGCTGTTTGAAATGAATAGCAATTTTTCATGTTTCCTTATTTTTTTTTATTTTATTTTTACAAGAAGCGATAGCAATTTTTTTTTCATTTCGAGCATCTTATCAACAATTATTTTATTTAGTGAAAAACTTTTTTTTTAAAATAATAGTTTGCTTACTAATAATATAATTTCAGTATTGGATTCAAATATAAAATATATTCAATACCTGAAATCTAATCTGTTTTTACTCAAATGAAAGAGCAAAATCACTATCAAGTTATTAATAACACCAAAAACATGTTATTAATTCGTGTGAATCATTATTAAATTATCCGCAAACAGTTAAATAAATAAATTAATTAAATTATTAAATCATACTTTAGTGAAAAGTAATTTAAACGACGACAAGCAAATTGAAGCATCGGGTAAATAAAAAAAAAAAAAAATACATTCTCAGTTTAAATCTAGGAATAAATAAATTAAATATTCTACAGCAGGATTTTTAGTCTTCAATAACAAACTGTTGTTTTAAAAACAGACAAAATATTTATATTTGTACAATATGATTTAATTATATATTCTTTAATATATAATTATTCCTTTCCTCAATTATAACTTTCCAAATCACATAGCTATTTTCTGCACTTAAGAGAGATATTTCAATCTGCACTTCTGAGAGATATTTCAATCAGCTTTCGTTAGAAATGCAATACTTTTTAACACAAAACTTTTAAAATACACTTTAATTATCTGGCAATTTAAGAAAACAATTAGGATGCTTAGTACTCAGAAAGTACCAATTCCTGCTTTCTTGATAACAACCCCCACATTAATTCACACTACGCAATGGATCTAGGTTGGGCCACAGAAATCCTTTGCAGAGGCGGAACTACCCCTAACAGACAGTTTGAAAACTTTGGTGTATAATTTGTCTGCATAATTGCGCTGGTGAGCTTTCACTGGGACTGCAACGAAATATTTCGATTTCTCCCTCTCATATTGTGAATATAGATAATACAATTTCATCCCTCCCCAACCAAACATTCCTCCATTCAGCCTTCCTCTGTAGCAATCCCTTCCAGCATTTCGGCTGTTACGCGTAAAGGGGAAAGTCCCTCACTCAATTAAGCGAGAAACTGCGAACAAGGCAGGTACCTGTTCAATACCTGTTCTTAAATAACTGTTAATTTGAAACCAGTGCCGGTCGTGATGCAATGTTATTAGAGGCCGCAAGTTAATACAGTATCTTTCGATGCTTTGTTAATTTGCTGTTCCTCCGAATTGACTTGCCTTCAAACAGCCCAGCGTTTAAATTTTATTTCTAGAATCAAATCAAAATGGCAAATCGTTAATTATGTATCGGCGGAAAGATAGTGTCGCAATATTTCACCGAAGTAAAACGATATTTTACGCCGAGAATGTATTTTTTTTTCTTTCTTTTTTTTTAGCCTATGCTTGCTTCAACTTGCTTGTCGTATTTTTAATTTACTTTCGCTGGTGTGTTAAATTTTTATGTGTAGGGGGAATCAAACTTTAAATGGGTAGTGTCGAGATCGTAACGATAAGGCTATTTGAAATGAATAGCAATTTTTATGTTTCCTTATTTTTTTATTTTTACACGAAGCTATAAACAAATTCTTTTCATTTTGAGCATCTTATCAGCAATTATTTTATTTAGTAAAAACATCTCTAAAATATTGTTATATTAATCAAAAATATAATTTTAGCATTGGATTCAAATAAAAATATATTCAATACATGAAATCTATACTTGCTTTTTCACAAACGAACGAGAAAAACTATTATAAAGTTATTAATATTAATAATAGCAATATGTTTTTAAATATTGTGAGTTATTATTAAATTATCTGCAAACATTTTTATGGAAAAATAAATTAAATTTTCTATAACTACATTTATATTCTTAAATAATTGTTTTCTTTAAAACAAACAAATTTATTTAAATGTCTCTAATATGAATTAATTTTTTCTATATAATAAACAATAATAATTTCTGTATTTTAGCTTTCTAGTAAGAATAGTAATTTTCTGAAGATGTATTTCTTGAATGATTGAAGATGTACATTCTGCTTCCTTCAAAAATACAATACTTTTAGCACAGAACTTTAAAATACTCTTTAATTATACACAATTAAAAAAACAATTAGGGTACTTATTAACCAGAAAGTACCAATTTCTGCTTTTTCTTGCTTACAACCCCACATTAAACCACAGATATGCGTTGGGCCACAAAAATGCTTTGCAAAAACGGAACACCCTAACAGACAGTTTGAAAACCATTATAAAGTTATTAATAATAACAACCACAATATGTTATTAATTATTTTGAAGGATTATTAAATTATCTGCGAACATTTTTATGAATAATATATATTAAATCTTCTATAACTGAACTATCTTTGAACTATACCAGTTAACAACTGTTCAACGTAGATTGTAAAAATTTGTAAAAATAATATATATTCGTGATATATATTACAAATTTAATTAAAAAAGCATATTTATATTAAGCAATAACACAATGTTAGTATTAGATTCAAACGTGAATGATATTCAATACCTGAAATCTATGCTTTTCTTTTTCAAATGAACAAGAAAATCACGAGATATTAATTATAAAAACAACAACATGTTAGTAATTCTTGTGAATTATTATGAAATTATGTGCAAATATATTTATGAATAAATTAATTAGACCTTTTATAACCGCATATGTAGTGTTAAACAACTTTGTACTTGAAAATAAACAAAATCCTTATATGTGTCTAATATGAATTAATTACAGGTTCTTTAATTAATAGTTAATCCTTTCCTCAATTTTAACTTTCTAATAAACATAGCGCTTTTCTGCATTTCTGCAATATATACACTGAAGTGACAAAAGTCATGGGATAGCAATATGCAAATATTCAAGATGGCAGTAGCATCGAGTAGAACAGGTATAAATGCGCAGTGCTTTCGCAGACTTTCCTTTCTGTTCAAGTTATTCATGTGAAGAGGTTTTGACGTGATGATGACCGCACGACGGGAATTAACGCAGACTTTGAACGCGGAATGTTAGTTGGAGCTAGACGCATGGAGTTCATGCCATTTCGGAAATCGTTAGGGAATTCAACATTCCCAGATCCACTGTGTCAAGTGTGCCGAGTATGAAATTTCAGGCATAACATCCCACCATGGACAGCGCAGTGGTCGACCGCCTGCACTTAACGACCGAGACCGGCGACGTCTGCAAGAAGTCGTAAATTCTAACAGACAAGCAACACTGCGTCAAATAACCGCAGAAATCAATGTGGGACGTACAAGGGACTTGTCTGTTAGAACTGTGCGGAGAAATTTGGCTTTCTTGGGCTATTCCAGCAGAAGACCGACTCGAGTGCCTTTACTGACAAGAACGACATCGCTTGCAGCGACTCGTGGGCACGTGAGCATATCGGTTGGTCCCTAGATGAATGGAAAACCGTGGCCTGGTCCGATGAGTCACGATTTCAGTTGGTAAGAGCTGATGGTAGGGTTCTAAAGTGGCGCAGACCCCACGAAGCCATGGACCCAAACTGTCAGCGAGGCACTGTTCAAGCTGGTGGTGGCTCCGTAATGGTGTGGGCTGCTTTTTCACGGCATGGACTTGGTCCTCTGGTGCGACTGGACCGAACATTGACTGGAAATGTTTATGTTCAGCTACTTGGAGATCACTTGCAGCCATTCATGGACTTCATGTACCCAAACAACGATGGGATTTTTATGGATGACAATGCGCCATGTCACCGGGCCACAACTGTTCGCGATTGGTTTGAAGAACATTCTGGACAATTCCAACGAATGATCTGGCCACCTAGATCGCCCGACATGAATCCCATCGAGCATTTATGGGACATCATCCTCGAGGTCTGTTCGTGCCCAAAATCCTGCACCATCAACGCTTTCACAATTATGGACGTCTATCGAGACAGCATGGCTCAATATTCCTGCAGAAGGCTTCCAACGACTTGTTGAGTCCATGCCACGTCGAGTTGCTGCACTTCGCCGGGCGAAAAGGGCCGAACACGATATTAAGAAATATCCCATGACTTTTGTCACTCTTTAGTGTATGTCATGTGCTTCCTTGAAAAAATTCAATATTTTTAACATACAACTTCAAAACTCTTTCATTATCTGCCGTTAAAAGAAACAATTAGGATACATTTATCCGAGGAAAATTTTTCCAATTCCTGCTTTTTTGACAACAATTCCCCCATATTAAACCAATAGATCTTCGTTTTGGCCACAGAAACCCTCGCAGTGGCAAGAACACTAACCGACAGTTGGTAAACTTTGGTATATAATTTGTCTGCATAACTGTGCTGAGTGAGCTTTCCACTGTGACTGCAACTAAATATTTCGATTTCTCACCTCTCATATTTGTCAATATAGATAATGCAATTTCATCCCTCCCCCAACCAAACATTCATCCATTCAGCCTTCCTCTGTAGTAATCCCTTCGAGCAATTCGGCTGTTACGCCTAAAGGGGAAAGTCCTCACTCAATTAAGCGGCTTTGCGAACAGCAATACGTAAC
>BPLR01000693.1:0-38901 GCA_021605095.1 Caerostris extrusa
ACGTATTGCTGCGCCTGTGCCTAACTTCACAAATTTTGAGAACAGATGATCTAATTACTTAATTATGAATTTAAATAATATTATTTTAATAGAAAATAAAATTGGCATGTAAAACGACACTGTTTTTCTTCTTTAATTAAATCATGCACTGAGAGAAATAAAACCGAATTTTCCTCTTTGGGGGATAGCTTCACAAATTTAAAAAGTTGAACTACTGGATAACTTAGTAGATGTAATCCGCATTTCTCCTATACAAAAAAAAAAAAAAAAAAAAGGTTTATCAGGGTTCATGGTTTTTTTTTTTTTATTGTATTTTTTCAATACGAAGGTCCGGATTTTTTTCTATTCCGCTACTGATCAATTTGTCAATAAAGTGATTTGGTCATAAATTCCTTTCTCAGAATAATATTTTGAAACAAGTACAAGAAAATCTTGATTAAATAATTGTGGTCCACATTTTTATTATTTTTAATTATATTTGTAATATTTGTGCTTTCCCAGGGCAATAAGCAGCAATAAAATATATTAAAAATTATAGGATAATTCTAATATTTCTATTAATAATCACCAATGGGGAATACTGGATGCTTTTTTGAATGAAACTATTTTGGTAGAGGGCAAAGCCTTCTTTATTTATTTGTATTCAGAAATGCAAATTAAAATCACTTTTGAAAGTCATTATCTATCCTTGTCATTTAAAGTCAGTCTTTTTTTTTTTTTGTAGTATATTATGTATCTTGCCATTCGTAACAAAGGCATTTATTACATCATAAATAACTTATAAAATATTCAGCTGATATAAAGGTAACTCCATAAGTGATTAAGAATTTATTTGGGAAAAACAAAATGGTAATAACAATATTGAAAATAGCTAGTAGAATAACAAACCATTTCTTCTTGAAAAATATAATTTTCATTTTAAAACAAAACGTTTCACCAGACTATCTATCAATTTTTTTACTAAATAATATTACAAATAGTAATTAATATTTTATTAAATAATCGATCAGAACAATAAATAGCTTTTAAAATTAATCCGCACTTACTTTGATTGGCTGAATACAAAGCAAAGGATTAAAATGCTTTGACGAATGAAATGATTAAAAAAGGCGCAAAAGATTCGTTTCGAATTTTATCATATATCCATCCACTGATCATGTAGCCGATATATAAAAAATAAAAGAAATAATAATAAAAAAAACCATCTGCTCTCGTAAAAGAACAATCTATAATTTAATGGGTAAAAAGGATAAAGAGTATTAAATCGAGAACAATAAATTACGTATAAAATTAATCAGCCTTTAATTTCATTGGTTAAATAAAAGTGGTACTTTTACGTATTAACGGTACCCTTTGGCGACAGTTGCGCCAACAGCGCGCAAACGCACCAACCGCAGCGCCTGATTATGGTTTTTAAGTGGCACTACAAAAATGGCGCTCGCCAACTCAGCAAACTGCTGCAGCCGTTGGGTATTGGCGACACTTTAAAAACGCCAAGTCTGTCGCCAAGGTACACCGTTAATAGGTGGGTACCTTAAAAAGCAACGATCAAATACTTCCTCGATGAATTAAAATGAACAAATAAGGCGGCAAAAGATTCGTTTCGAATTTTTATTTCAGTACCCGACAGGTAAGTGATCATATACTGATAAAGAAATAAAAAATTTAAACTTTACATTCGTTAAAGAAATAGCTACAACTTTATAAGTGGTAACAATAAATAGTGTTAATCTAAGAAATATCAAACGCGCGTAAAAAAATTAATCAGGATTATATTCTATTGGTAGAAAAAAGCAAACGATTAAACGCGTGTTTGATGAAAAGAAATGAAACAAACAAGGCTACAAGAGACTGTTTCAAATTTTTCATAAACATACCCAACCAATGATCTTATAACTCGATACAAAAATAATAAAGAAAGAAAACTCTTTTGCCTTCGTAAAAAATTTACTATAACTTCTTTATAAGTCATAATAATAAATAGTACTAAATTCAAGAATAATAAATTAAGTGCATAAAATTAATATGACTTATTTTCATTGGTCAAATAAAAAGCAAACGATTAATTGCCTTCAAGGAATGAAATGAATAAAATAGGCAAAACATTCGCTCTTTGAATTCTTGTACTTACCCATTCGATGATCCTCTCACCCGGATAAAAATAAATAAAACTCTGCTGTCTTAAAAATATAACCTCATTTTTAGAGTAGTAATACTAAATATAGTATAAATTCGTAAACAATAAATTACGTATACACTAATCAAGTATCATTGGTTAAATAAAATGCAGACGATTAAATACTTCCGAATGACATGAACAAAAAAATTGACAAAAAATCTTTCTTTCTGAATTTTTCATTTCATTCCATCAGACGATCACATACCCTATAAAAATGAATAAATATAAATAAAAACATTTTCCTGATCGTGATAATGAATCTGTGACCACCATCTCCCCACCGCTCTGCGCATCTGGCTCTGCAGAGAAGACATAATAAAAATAGATCGCAATGAAAATGTAAAATCAAAGTCGCGGCACAGACTCTGCTGACGAAAAAGAACTAAGCAATCGGCACTCGAGGAAAACGCTCATCTGTGTGGTATCTTGCGGGATTTGCAAGAGACTCACTTCAAATATTTATCTTCAAAAAAAAGAAACGGTTTAGTAACACAAATATAAAAAGAGTGAGAGATCGTGTTATACTGGTGAACACGGAATATTTCTAGAAAAATTTTATAAGGTGCGTATAGATATGATTTTTATGTGTGGTCAGACGGTCATATATCCGATAAAAAATAATAAAAAAAATAAAAACTCTGCCTCGTTAAGAAATAGCTATAATATGATGGTTAGTAATAAAAAAATATCAATTCCAGAACAATAAATTGTGTAAAAAATTAATCGAAATAAAAATAAAACTAAATGATTTTGACAAATAAAATGAACAAAAAAAGACGGCAAATGATTCGTTTCGAAATATTTTATTTCATATACATTCGATGATACAATAAAAAAACAAATGAAACTAATACTCTGTTCTCTTAAGAAATAACTATAATTTCATAATAAAAAATAGTATGAATTCAAGAACGTTAAATTACGTATAAAATTAATCAGGGAATATCATTGGTTTAAACAAACGATTAAAGGAAATGGACAAAAAAATTAATAATTCAACAATTCAAATTTCATACTAAATGATTTACCAGATGAAAATTAAAAAAAAATGCTCTCTTAAAAATAAAAAAAAAAAAGACGGTACTAATACTCAATAGATTCAAGATCAATAAATTACGTAAAATTAATAAAGACTTCGTTCATTGGTTAAACAAAAAAAAACAAACGATTAAATTCTTTCGACAAATGAAAAGATTAAAAAAAAAATAATAAATAAATAAAACTCTGCCTCGTTAAGAAATAACTATAATATGATGGTTAATAATGAAAAAAGCATTAATTCCAGAACAATAAATTGTGGCAAAAATTTCTCTGATTAAATAAAAAGCAAACAACTAAATGGTTTTGACGAATAAAAATGAACAAAAAAAAAAAAAAAAAAAAAAGACGGCAAATGATTCATTTCGAATATTTTTATTTCATATACATTCGATGATACACCTGACAAAAAAATAAATAAAACTAATACTGTGTTCTCTTAAGAAATAACTATAATTTCATGGGTAATAGTAATATATAGTATGAATTCAAGAACGTTAAATTACGTATAAAAATTAATCAGGAATAGTTTCATTGGTTAAATATGAAGCAAATGATTAAATGAAATGGACAAAAAAAAAAAATTCATAAATTCATTCACATTCATTCAAATTTTCATTTCATACTCAACCAATGATCATATAACGGATAAAAAAATAAAAAAAAAAACATGCTCTCATAAAATAAAATAAATAAATAACTATAATATGATAGGTGCTAATAATCTATAGTATTAATCTAAGATCAATAATTTACGTGTAAAATTAATAAAGGTTCAATGGTTAAATAAAAAAACAAACGATTAAATTCTTTCGACAAATGAAAAGATTAAAATAAATAATAATAAATAAATAAATAAAAAAATGCGTCAAAAGATTTGTTTCAGTTTTTTCATTTCATATCCATCAGACGATCACATACCCGATAAAAATAAAAAAAAATAAAAAACATTCACTGCACTCGTAAAAAATAACTATAATTTTATGAATAAAAACAATAAATAGTATTAATTCAAGGACAATAAATTACTCATAAAATTAATCAGGACTTGCTTCCATTGGTTAAATAAAAAGCAGACGATTAAACGCTTTCGAAGAATGAAATGAATAAACAACCAGGCAAAAGATTTGTTTCGAATTTTCGCTTCATAACCATTCTATGATGAAATACCCGATAAAAAAATAAAAAAATAAATAAAAATAAACAAATAATCAATCTTCTCTGATCGGGATAATGAATTCTAGAATTTTATGAGGTAATAGATAGTATAGTTCAAGACAAATAAATTACGTATGAAATTAGATAGGACCTATTTTCATCGGTTAATAAAAAGTAAACGATTAAATGTTTTCGACGAATAATATGATGAAAATAAATAAATAAAAATTCGCCATAAGATTCGTTTCGAATTTTTCATTTCATATCGAACAGACGATCGCATACCCAATAAAATAAATAACTAAATAAATAAAACATTCTCTGATCGCGATAATGAATTCTAGACCACCTTCTCTCCCACGTTCTACTTCATCTTACTCTACTGAAGACATAATAAAAACAGATCGCAGTTCTGAAAAATGTGTTCCAAAGTCGCAGCACAGACCTCTGATGAAAGGAACACAATCGGCACCTGAGGCAAAAACGTTTTTATCCTTGTGCGGCATCTTGCGGGACTTGCAGGAGACCTCACTTCAAATATTTATCTTCAAAAAGAAACGGTTTAGTGATATATAACTATAAAAAAGAGAGATCGTGTTATAGTGGTTAACACGGAATATTTCTGGAAATTTTTATAAGGTGTAGATAGATATGGTTTTTATGTCTGATACGGAAAATTGATTTTTGTATTATTGTGTGTAATCAAGTTGGTTTCTATCTAAATAGGGTTTTTATTGTACTACATTTTTTCTGATATATATATATATATTTTTTTTTTACTAACAATACTTAAGCTGAACCTTTTCTGTTAATATTTTGGGATTTACAATTTACTTTTTTGTTTAACTTTTTTGTCCTTTAATTTACAGTCATATTGTTTTTTAGAATACTTTTGTATGTTTTGCACAATATAAATAATAGTTAATAAAATATATTATAGAAATATAGTTTCTTTTTAACAAATGTTTTGAATTTATTTTAGTGATACAAACATGAATTTGTAGTGTGTAGGATGGTTAATAAGACTGTAACTGGGTGTGATTGAGTTGAGATACTTGAGTCTGAGATTTGAAAACTCGCAGCTTTATTTACACGAGCAGAAACACTACACACATGCAATTAGAGACATACAGTATTTAACACTATTAAAGGAAGATAATTATTTAGATTTGTGGAGGGAATCCACTTTTAAGCTGAATACTCGATACAAGGATACGCGCAGAGTGCGGAAAATTCAATGATTCAGTGAATTTACCATAATATTTCAATAAATTTTTTTTATCTGAATTTACCAGAATTATAATTTTTCACCAGAATTAGCCAGAATTTAGAATTACCTTATTTTACTAATACTTCTAATTGTTCTAAATTTTGTATTTAGTACAATTTAGTAAAATTTTACATTTTTATCTATTTTATTATATAATTATTAGATCTTGAAATAAATTAAAAAGTATTAGCCAATAAAAAAAAAAAAAACGTTGAAAGTGGTCAAGGGTCAAAAACACTGATCAAGGAAACGAAAAACTCTTCTTTTGTAAAAAAAATAACTGTAATTTTAAGAAGTAATAATAATGAATAGAATTAAATCAAGAACTACATACAAAATTAAAAACTTATTTTCTTTGGTTAAAAAAAGCAAACGATTAAATGCTCTCGACGAATGTAATGAACAAAAAAATTGCCAAAAGATTCGATCCGAATTTTTATCTCATATCCATCAGACGATCACATACCCAATAAAATAAATAAATAAATCAAAATCCTCTAATCGTAATAATGAATTCTAGACCACATTCTCTCCACCGCTCTGCGCATCTGGCTCTGCGAGAAGACATAATAAAAACAGATCGCAGTTCTGAAAAATGTGTTCCAAAGTCGCGGCACAGACCTCTGACGAAAGGAACACAATCGGCACCTGGAGGCGAAGAAACGTTTATCTTGTGCGACATCTTGCGGGATTTGCAGGAGACCTCACTTTAAATATTTATCATCCAAAAAGAGAAACGGTTTTGTATATATAAAGAAAAAAGAGTGAGAGATCGTGTTATACTGGTGAACTGGAATATTTCAGAACAGTTTTTATAAGATGCAGATAGATTGGTTTTTATGTCTGATACGGAAAATTGATTTTTGTACATTGTGATAGTGAAGTTGGTTTCTATCATAAATAGGGTTTTATTTTACTACAGTTTTCTCATATAAGTTTCTTTCTTTTTACTAACAACACTTATGTTTAACTTCTTTTGTGAATATTTTGAGATTATAATTCGAGTGTTTTGTTTAACTTTTTTGTCTTTTGATTTGTAGTTCCTCTTATTTCTGTATTTTTTTTTTCAGAATTAAAAATAGTTAAAAAAAAGGATTAATGAAATATATTTACTTTTTAACAAAAGTTTTATTTGAATTTGTTTGGTATATAAATTTATTTTTGTAGTGTGAACGTTGGGTAATCAGATTGATACAGGGTGAAGTTGTGTTGAGATACTTGAGGCAGAGGTTGGAGAACTCATAACTTCATTGACACACGCTAAAAAACCACACACATACATTTAGAGACATACAGTATTTAACACATTTAAAGATAGATAATTACAGATTCCCGGACGGACTCCGTCATTATGTAGAAAACCCTATACTTGGCTAAGCGCAGGATGCAAGAATGAGAATCCGAAAGAGAGTCTGTAGGCCAACTAATGTGCTAAATATAATTCCTCTTGGGAAAGAAACTATAAAACTACACATTTTTCAGCGATAGCGCAGGTTAGGCTATACTTTCTCTCGGCCGAGAGTTTCTAGGTCAACTGACCATTTCTCCTGAACGCCACAAGCGACGCTCTAGCCAATCAGGACTTACTTTATAAGTTAAAATAAAAACAAATTATAAAATAGCTTCTACGAATGGTATGGCACAAAAAAGGCGCCAAAAGATTCGATTATAATTTCCCATGCCATACCCATCCGATGATCGTATACCCATTAAAAAAATCAAAATTTACTCTCGTAAAAAAAAAAAAAAAACTATTTTATGAATGATAATAATAAATAATATTTAACCAAGAATAAAAAATTACGTAAAAATTAATAAGGACCTTCGTTCATTGGCTAAATAAAAAGCAGACGATTAAATGCTTTCGACGAATGAAATGAATAAAACACCCAGCAAAAAAATTGCTTTCGAATATTACATTTCGTTTCATATCCATCAAACGATCACATACCTGATAAAAAATCATCTGATCGTGATAATGAATTCTAGACCACCTTCTCTCCAACTCTCTGCACATCTGGCTCTACGAGAAGACATAATAAAAAAAAAATCGCAGTTTTGAAAAATGCGCTCCAAAGTCGCAGCTCAGACCTCTGACGAAAGGAACACAATCGGCACCTGGAGGCGAAAAATGTTTATCTTGTGCGGCATCTTGCGGGATTTGCAGACCTCACTTCAAACATTTATCTTCCGAAAAGAGAAACGGCTTAGGGATATATAAATATAAAAAAAAGAGATCGTGTCATAGTGGTTAACACGGAATATTTCTAGAAATTTTTATAAGGTGTGGATAGATATGTTTTTTATGTCTGATTACGGAAAATTGATTTTTTGTGTATTGTGATAATCAAGTTGGTTTATATCGTACATAGGATTTTATTGTACTACAGTTTTCTTATACAATTTTCTCTTTTCTTTTTACTAACAACACTTAACTTGGGCGTCTTTTATTAATATTTTGAGATATATAAATTAATTTTGAATTTTAGTTATTCTTTATTTGATTTTTTTAATTTACAAACATGATTTTTGTAGTGTGCAGGTTGGACAATCAGATTGTAACTGGGTGTGTTTGAGTTGAGATAATAAGGGCACAGGTTGAAGAACTCCCAGCTTTATTTACATAACCGCCCACATGCAATTAGAGGCGTACAATATTTAACGCATTTAAAGACAGATAATTCTAGATAAATGGAAGGATCCTACTTCTAAGCCAAAAAGCCGAAACTCTGCTACCTCAGTAAACGCAAATATAATTCCGCTCAGGGCGAGAGTCTGTAGACCAACTAATGCGCCGGGATGCGCTACATATATTTCCTCTGTGAATGAGATACTATAAACTAATTATAAAGTTTACCACAATATTTAATATTTCAACAAAATTAACCATAACTTGAAATTTTTCCATATCCATTCCATGTCTAAATTCTGTATTTAGTACAATTTAGTAAAACTTTACGTTTTTTATTTATTTAATTATGTAATTATTAACTCGTGAAAGAAATTAAGTAGTACGGCACCTGGAGGCGAAGAAACGTTTATCTTGTGCGGGATTTGCAGGAGACCTCACTTCAAATATTTATCTTCAGAATGAAACGGTTTAGTGATATATAAAAAAAAATGAGTGAGAGATCGTGTTGTACTGGTGAACACGTAATATTTCTAGACAATTTTTATAAGGTGTAAATAGATACGGTTTTTATGTCTGATACGGAAAATTGATTTTTGTATTATTGTGTAATCAAGTTGGTTTCTATCTTAAATAGGGTTTTATTGTACTACATTTTTCTGATGTAAGTTTCTTTCTTTTTACTAACATCAGTTAAGCTGCACCTTTTCTGTGAATATTTTGAGATTTATGATTCGTTTTTTTTTTTGTTTAACTTTTTTGTTCTTTAGTTTATAGTTTTTTTTTTACTTTTTTTAGAATTATTTTGTATGCTTTTACAAAATAAATAGTAGTTAAAAAAAAAAAAAAAATTAAAGAAATATGTTTACTTTTTAATAAATTTTTATTTATTTTGCAAACATAATTTTGTAGTGCGTAGGTTGGGCAATAAGATTGTATTTGGGTGTTCTGGTGGATAAGGTAATTGAGGCACATGTTTGAGAATTCACTTCTTTATTTACACACGCATAAACACCACACACATGCAACTAGAGTCATATATTATTTATCACATTTAAAGACAAATGATTATACATGCATGGAAGGACTCCCCTTGTA
Source organism: Caerostris extrusa (assembly GCA_021605095.1). Classification (NCBI taxonomy): domain Eukaryota; kingdom Metazoa; phylum Arthropoda; class Arachnida; order Araneae; family Araneidae; genus Caerostris; species Caerostris extrusa. Next base: position 9,373 of record BPLR01000693.1, read on the forward strand.
ATCCGAAACTCAGATAGGAGTAGGGTGCGCGAAATATATTTCCTCTCCGGGTGAGAGTTTGCAGGCCGACTGACTATTTTTCTTGCTACACGGGGCGCTCTTCTCAGCGTGTAATACTAAAATCGGTTACAACTTATCTTTATTTCTTTACTCTCATAATAAAAATTATCAAGAGTATTAGCCAATGACCAGAATCCTGGGGGCCCCAGGATTCGGCTTCGAGTCCCGGCAATGCTATGGACGCTGTTGTTGTTCAGAATCTACTTTAAGCCGTATGTTCCGGTCTAATATCATTGTAGAGCATTTGTCGTAGGTCCGATAACCCTAGCCCTAAAAAAGGAAAACATCTTCTGTCTCGAAATCCGCCAATAGGCAGACGGCCTTGGGCCATCATGGGGCGGTTGCACCAATGATGAATAAGTGTATATATATATATACACTCAAGAGCCAAAACATTATGACCACCTGGCAATAACGAGTTGGCCCATCTTTGGCGCGCAACACAGTAAATATCATATTTAAATATGATTCTTCAGACTCTCCAGCAGCAGTTAAATACCACTTCCACCTGATCACGTGCTTTCCACATCAACCAGGCGAGTTCATTGTAAAAAGTAGGGGTGGTCATAATGTTTTGGCTCTTGAGTGTATATATATATATATATATATATATAGTGTATATATATATATATATATATATATATATATACACTCAAGAGACAAAACATGTATACATATATATATATATATACATATAAAAAAAAATTGTATATTACTTACTAATTGAATTAATTTGAAATACATTTTCAAAATTGAAAAATAAAACTAAATTAAAAACAAATACTTATTGTAATTATAAAGCAAAATTAGGTAAAAGAAACGAAGATAATATATTCTAACATTTTAGATTTATTCTGTAGAATTGAAAAAAACAGGATTTGACTAGGAATTCATAATACTTATAGTTATTAGACAAAAAGTCAATAGCAGTTTTACATATTATAAGCATAATTTAGTAAATTAATATTTTAATTCACGAAAAAAGCTGCATTGCCATGAATATTTATTTTATTTTACAGCCAAAATACACATATTTATAGATGAAAGTCCATTAACTTTTTTTTTTTTTTTTTTGTTAAAAGATGAGAAAACACAATTTCTCCTTTAAGCTCTTAATGTTTTAAAACACACTTACGTTACTTGAGAAATAAATAAATATTGGAAGAAAAAAAATGGCTGAGTTTCCAATCACATATTTGCATACAAATTAGTTTGAAGGATACTTTTCTTAAGCTCCACTACAATATTTTTATTTTGTTTCTTTTTCGAATAATTTGAATAAATTTTGAATATTTACTTATCAACTTGGAGTGTTTTGTTTGGAACTCTTCTTATTATTTTAGATACTGGAAAAAAAAGTTTGTCGTATATTTTATTCCTTTAAATAAACATCTGCATATAAATGTCGTCCTTTTTTTTGAAAGCATATTTAAATAATCATAAACATTTTACTTATGTTTATTGATTATTTACGTTACTTCACTATCTTTCGGATATACAAATTGCAACTTATGACTTAATGGAGAGTTGATATTTTCTTTCTTCTTGCAATTTTATTGAAATGAGAAACATATTTCTTGTTTATTATTTCTTGCCAGTTAATTATTTTTTATTAATCTATATTCGACTTGTTGTCCAGTGATAATGTGTGTCTGTGGTGTGCATTAGGCATCAGATTTGAATCCATTGCGACATTCATTACAATCATTGTTTTTTAAAATGAGGAGACTCGATAGTGATTGTGACAATTTTAAGGCGTATCGTATCGAGGGTGAGAGTTTCTCGATTCCCATACGACATGTAAACGGGAGAAATTACTTTTAAATATCACCTCCATATGGGTCTGGATTAGAATATCCCTACTGTAACCAATATGTGCTATAAAAGGCCAATACAATGGGTACTGTGGCAGTAGTTAGGTACCGGGATTATGTATAGGTAATCAGGTATTAGCTCTACTGAGACTATTCTTAACCAACAGTTAGTCCGATTATGAATAGCCTCAGTAGGGATATTCTTAACCCAGTGGGGTAAAGCCAGACTTCTCCCTTTCGATGCCCCAAAGTTAATTACTAACTTATTAATTAACGAAAACTACGTGATTAAAAATTAACGTGAGAAAAATGTTATGTGACACTTTCCTATATTCATATCGTCATTATCAATGGCGCAACAGTCCCATGGTGGGCCTTTCTTTTTACAGGGTAAGGTCGGCAGTTCTCCGCCGAACAGTCATATTAGATCGGAACCTACGGTTTAAAGTGGATTCTGAACACTACAAACATCCATGGCTCCGTCGGAATTCGAACCCGAAACTTGTGTCAACTTGCACTAGGCACTCAACCATCAGGCCCTCACTTTCATTTATTCATCACCATCATCACCAATGGTGCCACAGCTTCATGATGGGCCACGGCCGTCCGGCAGATTTCTAGACAGGATAGTCTATCTTTTACAGCGTAAGGTTATCAGCATAATGCCAAACAGTCTACAGTCATATTAGACCAGTACTTGTTTAAAGTGGATTCCAAACTATTAGTAACATCCATGACACCGCCGGGACCAAGCACTTGTTAGTCAGCCATCAGGCCTCATTTTTATTTATTAGCCTTGTTGTTGTTGTGATCGTATCCCTCATGGAAGGAGGAAAGAGGGGTGCAACTTCTGTTCTTTGGAGCACCCGTAGGTAGAAGTCTGACTTCTGCTCCGTGACGCTCTTACAGTCATAGGAGACCGGGACCTACGGCTTAAAGTGGATTCCGAACCACTACAAACATCCATGGCACCACCGGGACTCGAACCCGAAACCTGTGTGCCTGAAATCTAGACACTCGGCAGTTCAGGCCCCATTAGGCTTGTTAAATATAATAAATTGTGCATGTTCCATAAAAATTTCTTTTAAGGTGTAAACGCACAATTGCTGCAACAGCCTCATGTTGAGTTCAAGCTCGTCTGCCTACTGCCAATTTTCTAGATAGCAGATGCTTTTTTTTTCAAGAGGTAGGGTCATCAGCCCTACGCACAGCAAACATATTAGACCAGGACCTACGGTTTAAAGTAGATTCCAAACCACTACAAACATCCATAGTTATCCTTGGACGGAACCTGAAACCTATCACACGGAACACCAGAGCGCTAGTCACTCAGTCATCAGACTTTTTATCTATTAGTCATCATTATCATCATTATTATTCATTTTTTAGTCATATACATTATCATAAATAGGGCCTGAATGGCCGAGTGGCTAGCGCTCTGGCGCTCGGTACCACAGTTTCGGGTTCGAGTCCCGGCGGTGCCATGGATGTGTGTAGTGGTTCGGAATCCACTTTAAACTGTAGGTCCCGGTCCTAATAGGATCTTAGAGCGTTGCGGGGGCATTGTTACTCCGCGTCCGTGGCTTATCTTAAGTTACACGCGTCCCCTGGGTAATGCAAAGTGAGTAACGTCTGTGCAGCGCTTGCCTTAAGGCATCCAAGACGTAAATGTCTAAGTGTTTGCCAGCTGCATTAGAAAGAAAAGAAACATTATCATAAATTGTGCATGTCCTATACAATATATTTATAATTATAACTATTTAATTTAGTATGTGTGGTCGAAACAATTGTCTCTTAAAAAGCGTCCAAAGAACCTTTATAAGTTGAAACAACCCTCCTTTTATTTTAACGTTTTAAAATTCCTTTCACTTTAAGCTCTTCCTTTTCTATAAACACATTAAAATTTAATTAGATACGCAATGAATATTTAATCCATTTCCCATTCCCCCATACGATCAACGCAAATCGCAATTTATTAAACACCCTCATACATACTACAGAGTGGATGCTGGTGACATTGAAGCCGATAGCGTGATGTCCGAATAACCATTGTACTATTAGCTAGCGCATCCAATGCAATCGACGCGAACTGTAACGCTAATTGAATTCGATGTGTTTACTGGGATGATACCGCCGGGTGGTTGTTCTGCGGGCCTGTTTAATAATTCATGCATCTGCTTCAGGTTTGTTTTTGTAAGCGCACTTTAAAAAACGAGCTGTTTGTGGTTTTTTGAATATTTTTTACCTGACGTCATTTTGATATTACGCTACAAGTGGAGTTAATGCTTTATATTTATATTTCTTATTAGTATTATGTGCTTGGCACGCGCGGATGAGTATGAATTTAAACTGATAATTTTCATTTTCATCTGCTGAATTCCATGTAGAATTTTGCTAGCAGTTTATCATTATCACTGTATTTACTAACTACTCCTATTACACAACACCACATCACATCACTGTGGCTAGAGCTGAGTTACACCTTTACAGTTTGGGAAAGATGTGGATGAGAAAAGTCTGATCCTCTGTGATCCTCTTAGGTCATATGAGACCGGGACCCTATAGTTTAAAGTGTATTCCGAACAACTACAAACATCCATGGCGCCGCCGGGATTCGAACCCGATACATGTGGTACCGAGAGCCAGACGGTCGTCAGACCCCATTTTTCTGTATTAGTCATGTTAAATATCATAAGTTGTAAATTTTCCATACAGTATTTGAATAATTATAATTGTTTAATTTAGTAGGCGTGGAAAATAATCCATAATAATTAAAATATATCCGAGCAGTGACGCGACAGCCCTATGGTGGGGAAAGGCCGTCTTCCTACTGGTAGATTTCGAAACAGGAGATGTTTTCTTTTTAAGGTAGGTAAAGGGGTTGGTAGGGTTGTCAGCCCTACGGCCAACACTTTACAGCCATATTATACCAGGAGATGTGGTTTAAAGGTGATTCCGAAGCACTACATGCACCGTTGTCATTGTCTGGACTCAAACCGGAAATCTGTTTCCTCGAGAGCAAGACACATGGCCATCAAGCAACCATTTTCATATATTAGTCATGTTAAAAACCATAAATTGTGCACGTTTCTTACAATATTTTAATAATTTTAATTAGGTAATTTAGTATGTGTGGACGAAACAATTTGTCTCTCAAATGCATCCCAAGAAAGGTAATAAATCGAATTACCTTCCTTTTATTTTAACGATTTAAAATTCCTTTCAGTTTAAGCTCTGCCTTTGTAACCAGATTAAAATGTAATGAGCTATGCAATGAATATTTAATCCATTTCCATTCCCCCATACGAGCAACGTCAATCGCAATTTATTGAACACCCTCATTCTACTACAGAGTAAGTAGATGCCGGTGACATTGAAGTCTATAGCGTGATGTCCGAATGACTATTGTACTATTCACTAACGCATCAAACGCAATTGACGTGAACTGTAGCGCTAATTGAATTCGATGTGTTTACTGGGATGATACCGCCGGGTGGTTCTGCTACTGGCCTGCTTAATAATTCATGCTTCTGCTTCAGGCTTGTTTTTGTAAGCTCGCTTTTAAAAATGAGCAGTTTTGTGTTTTGAATATTTTTGTCTGGCGCCATTTTGATATTTTACTACAAGTGGCGTTAATGCTTACATTTGTATTTTGTTATCAGTATTACATGATTGGCATTTGCGAATGAGTATGAGTTTAAACTGAGGATTTTCATATTTATCTGCGGAATTCAATGTTGTAATTCATTATTATTACAATGTTTAACGATTGTTTTGATACACAATTTTATTTATCACAATGTTCACTAACTAATTATTTTGATAAACAGTTTAAATTATCATGAGGTTTTATAACTGATTATTATAATTCTTATTCATTTAACAAAATTACGAATATAACAAAATCATTTTCATGACTAATACATGATATTTGACGCTGTTTTGATACTTTGCTATATATGTGGAGTTACTGATAAAAAAATATAAATAAATAGAAATATTAACTCCATTTTTGTATACAAAATGGCATCAAATAGTCGTCAGTTATTAGTTCATGAAATATGTTTTTGTTCTATTTGTAATTGTGTTTTATGAATAAAAATTATTGATTTAAATGTAAAAAAGATTATTGAGTTAAAATTATAATCAGTTAGAAAACATTATAATAATTAAAACTGTGGCAAAATAATCAGTTAATAAACACTGCGATAATAACGAACTGCTGCATGGAACTGGGCAGATGAGTATGAAAAATTATTAATTTAAATTCATACTCATTTGCGAGTGAAAGTTATAGTAATACTGATAAAAATATAAATAAATACAAGCATTTAAATTGATCATTTTCATATTCATCTTCTGAATTAAATATAGCAATTCGCAAGTATTTCATTATTATCACAATTTTGTACTAACTATTTATTTTGATACACTATTTTAATAATCACAATATGCACTAACTGATTATAATTTTAACTCAATAAAATTCTTTTTTTATTTACTTCAATAATTTTTTCATTCATAAAACAGATTTACGAATAGAACAAAAAAAAGGTTCATGCTATCTGGAGCAATTTTGCTAATTTGCTAAAAGTAGAGTTAATATTTGTATTTATTTTTTTTATCAATATTACATGTTTGGTACTCACGAAGGAATATAAATTTAAATTGATGATTTTCTTATTCATCCACTGAATTCATGTAGCAGTTTGCTAGTAGTTCATTATTATCCCAATATTAACTAACTGATTATTTTGACACACAATTGTAATTACCACAATGCTTACTGACAGATTATTTTGAAAAACAATTTTGATTATCACAATGTTTACTAACTGATTATAATTTTATCTTAATACTTATTTTTTTATTTACGTCAATAATTTCTTTAATCATAAAACAAAATTACGAACAGAACAAAAACATTTATATGATTAATACTGACGCTATTTAACCATTTTGATACTTTTCTTCAAGTGTAGTTAACGGTTTTATCTAATTATATTTTTTATCGGTATTACATTCATGGCACTCGTGAATGAGTATTAATTTATATTGATGATTTTCATATTCATCTGCTAAATCAAATGTATCAGTTTGCCAGCAGTTCATTATTATCACTATGTTTACAACTACTTATTTTAAAACACCATTTTACTTATCACAATGTTTATTGACAGATTATTTTGAAACACAATTTTATTATCAGAAAGTTCAATGACTGATTATAATTTTAACTTAATAAACATTTTTATTTACGTCAATAATTTATTTTATTTATAAAACAGAATTACAAAGAGAAAAAAACATTTTCATCACTAATATTTGCTATCTGTAGGCATTGTCGCCACATGATATAACATTTTTTATTATAATTTCAGTCCACAAAAATCAATGTTAAAAGCCTCTACTCCAAATTAATCGAGAATATTTGTATAAATAATACTATATCACATTTTACAGTATTTTTATAAGATTGGTTTTTGCTCTTATGGTATTTGACCCTCCGATCAATATTTATTCCTAAATGTTGTATATATTTTTGTGTTAAATGATTGAGTTGACTTAACTTACGCTCTACCTTCAAGGATAATAAATTAACATATTTTGGGGAGTCATAAATTATAATTGACTCTATCTTTGTTTATACAGTAATCCGAGCATAAAAGTTAATCTTTCCATCATTTATTAAGTTGTCGTAACTAATGACTAGGTTGGCAAAAATGTTACTGTGTTTAGATGAACAAATGCTTCTCTAAACTGATGAGAAATTTGGGTCTTTTAAGTTGACAATTTTCCATAGAGCACTTTATTGGTGTATTTATTCTCTCTTTAGCATAAATCATAATCAAAGTTACCAAAGAATAACCTGAACAATAGATATTTAGATTAATGAATGATATACTTTCTCCTCAGGCTAAAAGCATTAATCATCAAATGCAATGGATATAGTTCTACAGAAGATATTCTTCTACAGAAACTAGTTTAACCTCTATTAATGACACATTTTATATCAAAAACATTTTAAAAATCATCTTGAACATCTATCGTCCTGATTGTTTTTGAATAAATTACAGTAAGAAATTACTTTCAAAAAGAAATTTGCCTCAAAAATAATTGAAATAAATAATCAATGAAATAATAATTACTAACAAGTGGTAGAACGTAATCAACATCAACTAAAATAAAATATTACAGTAGCCATTTCTTGTCCTATTGGAAGATTGGTTACTTGTAACTTTCCTTGTTGTTAGATTGGTTACTTATTTTTCTGCTATTAATGGTTATTGAAAAATTGGTTACTTGTGTTAATTGGTTACTTGTGAAAATTTGTTACGCTGTCCAAAATAATCAATGAAATAATAAATACAAAGAGTGATAATACTTAATTAATATGAAATTAAATAAAATATTCCAACAGCCATTTCTTGTCCTTTTGGAAGATTGGTTACTTATAACGGTATCTGCTGTCAAAGGTCCAATCTTCGTTGTCCATTAATCATGCAATATACACTGAAGTGACAAAAGTCATGGGATACCTCTTAACATCGTGTCGGCCCTCCTTTCGCCCGGCGAAGTGCAGCAACTCGACGTGGCATGGACTCAACAAGTCGTTGGAAGTCTTCTGCAGGAATATTGAGCCATGCTGTCTCGATAGACGTCCATAATTGTGAAAGCGTTGATGGTGCAGGATTTTGGGCACAAACAGACCTCTCGATGATGTCCCATAAATGCTCGATGGGATTCATGTCGGGCGATCTAGGTGGCCAGATCATTCGTTGGAATTGTCCAGAATGTTCTTCAAACCAATCGCAAACAGTTGTGGCCCGGTGACATGGCGCATTGTCATCCATAAAAATCCCATCGTTGTTTGGGTACATGAAGTCCATGAATGGCTGCAAGTGATCTCCAAGTAGCTGAACATAAGCATTTCCAGTCAATGTACGGTCCAGTCGCACCAGAGGACCAAGTCCATGCCATGAAAAACAGCCCACACCATTACGGAGCCACCACCAGCTTCAACAGTGCCTTGCTGACAGTTTGGGTCCATGGCTTCGTGGGGTCAGCGCCACACTCGAACCCTACCATAAGCTCTTACCAACTGAAATCGTGACTCATCGGACCAGGCCACGGTTTTCCATTCATCTAGGGACCAACTGATATGCTCACGTGCCCACGAGAGTCGCTGCAAGCGATGTCGTCCTGTCAGTAAAGGCACTCGAGTCGATCTTCTGCTGGAATAGCCAAATTAAATAAAATATTCTCCGCACAGTTCTAACAGACAAGTCCCTTGTACGTCCCATTGATTTCTGCGGTTATTTGACGCAGTGTTGTCTGTTAGAATTTACGACTCTTTGCAGACGTCGCCGGTCTGGGTCGTTAAGTGCAGGCGGTCGATCACTGCGCTGTCCATGGTGGGATGTTATGCCTGCTCGGCACACTCTGACACAGTGGATCTGGGAATGTTGAATTCCCTAACGATTTCCGAAATGGCATGACCCATGCGTCTAGCTCCAACTAACATTCTGCGTTCAAAGTCTGTTAATTCCCGTCGTGCGGTCATCATCACGTCAAAACCTCTTCACATGAATAACTTCAACAGAAATGAAAGCTTTTGCGAAAGCACTGCGCATTTATACCTGTTCTACGCGATGTTACTGCCAACTGAAAATTTGCATATTGCTATCCCATGACTTTTGTCACTTCAGTGTATAATCAATGATATATTAAATACTAACAAGTGATAGTACTTATTTAACATCAACTTAAATAAAATATCACAGCAGCCATTTCTAGTCCTATTGGAAGATTGGTTACTTGTAACGTACTCTGTTGTCCAAAGAAATTTATCCAGATTAGATATAACACATTTATTTTTGTACCTTAACATTAACAAAATTCATATATTTTTGTTAATATAAAGATGCAAAAATTAATTAAGGCCCGTAGTAGCCGTTCTTTAAAAAATTATCTCCAATGACCACCAATCACCATGTACCAATCGTATTCAAATTTGTAATTTTCCTAAATAAACATTATTAGCATTCTTCCTACAAAAACTTCAGATAACTTCAATTACTCCAGACAATACTTTACCATATTTATACTTCGTTTATGAAGACGGGATCACTGGAATCATCCTTTTATTCGATGATTTTGCTTTATGTTGATCTTGATTATTTTAGACTTTTAGGCTAAATACCATATAGCACCTTTTAAAAATTTATTTTTAAAACAATAATTAATTATTACGCATGTAATAATTTAAATTAATTATTACATTTATAACAAAGCATTAGATGTTGAAAAATACACTTTTCACCCAGTAGTTCTTGGAAAAAAGAATACTTTACCCTACATATACTCTCACTCACTTCTTAAATGCTTTTATATTCTTCTAACAGTTCTACATACACATTATTAAAACATATTTATCAAAGTCGTAAGTTTTAATGTATTAAAACTTAGCAAGGCGATAATACATCAAGCTATGTTGGACGTGGATTAAATTCCTAGCTGAATAAATAGTACGAGATTAAATCCACTTTCTCACCCAAACATACACATTTAATAAGGAAGTCCACAATTTCAATTTAGGTCCATACTTAATTAGAAGATGCCTACACTTAACACTATTTATACTTTAATATTAGGAGTTTTTATCACAGAAATATAACGTGGAAATGCAATGTTACCTTAACCCTAAACGAGCCATGATGGCTAACACAGCTGTTCCAAATGGCTACTAAATTCTGGGCAGAATTTATTCAAACCTACACTTGGACGTGGCAATAGATCCTGTCGAGACGTAATCAGAGCAGTATTCAGATCTAGGTTTAGTACGAGAGAGTTGGTTGCACTGACCTGGTGTTGTACTAGATTCCTGGGTGGTCTTAGACACACTGTCAATCAAATCGTGGGAAGTATATTTGCATGGAATTAGAATGGAAGTTTAGGAATAGTTGGTGTCACATATAAATGATGGGCAAATGTTTGCAACAAGCGTTTTAACAAGTCTTGCGGGCATTATATTTATGACTTGCTCATAATGGGTATCACTTATTTGTTTATTATCTGGCAATTATTTTATTTATATATTTGATTATGGTTTTATTTTTGGGAGTGGCGATTTCAATTTATTTTAGTTATATTTGTATGGTAAAATTTCAGAGGATATTATACTATTACTTTTATTTTTGCGATTAGACATATGAAAAATAATTGTTTACATGACCATACATTGAATATCTTTATTATTTTTTTCTTTCTTTTCCCATTATTACAACTTAATAAATATACATTAGTATTTATACATGTACTATTTATTATTATATTTTTCGTTGCCAAATATTACCAAGCAAACATTATGTGATGATTGCTTGGCGATATTTGGCATTAAATTGGCACAAGATAAAATTGGCAACAATATTAGGATTAAATTGGCACATAATAATATTGGCAACATCTATTTGATCTGTATTATATAGTTATTCTCAAATTGTAAAGAAAAAAACTAATTCATGAATTATAAATTTAAAAAAAAAAAATGTTTTTTGAATTTGATTTCTTACAGATATGCCAACATCAGTTACAATAAGATATTTATTCTTGAAATCTTCATGAAATTCTTTTTCTCGGCAAAAATAATCTCGCCAAAATAAAATGCATTTCGTTACTTTACAAAAGCTATGCAACATAAGTAGCAATATTTCAAACAATATTAAATTTTTTTCTTAAAAAAAAATAAATTCGAAATATTTCTGCTTTGAGTTCTCCTGCTATTGCAAATAAAGGAACAAAACCCTGTTTTTGCGTGTCAGTACTGCATTGGCGAAATTGGAAACAAGCCAAAAACGGTTACTGGACTGACAAAAATAATCAGTTTAGTGTACACAAATGAGTTTTCACAGTAGGGCATGTTGCTGAGCTAAGAAACTTTGTTTTTATTTTCGAAAGAGTGGCGAGAACAGATGTTTGCAAACATTTGCTTTTTCTGTCGCCCTCAGTAAGAATAAAAAATAACGAAATCATTTCTTTCTGTAAAGTACATCAAACTAAATTCTAATTGTTGACGTTACAGTTGAAGTTAGATAATTTTAACATAATATACCAGTTATGGTATGTTATAAAAGCATTTTTAAAACTCACTTAAAAATTCTCAAAATATGCATATATAGTCCTTGCGTTATAAAATAATAAACAAAGTGGTTATATATATGTTGATGAATTTATTTTCTTTTCAAATAAATTTTATGTACTCTACAACATCCAAACGTTTTATTTTGTTATCTTTTAATGTAACAATTTAAAAAAAATATTTTGGGCAATTGTTGCTTTTTTTCTAAACTCATGGTTGATATAGCGACATGTTTAGTTTTATAATAGTTTATTGGAATTTGAAGGAATGTTTCTGTATTAACATTGATAATCAGATATATAATTCTTTTCTTTTCCTAATATTTTGTGTTCAAAATAATACAAGAATCAGTCACAAAAATTAAACGACTAATCACAAGAATTATAACAAGAATTAATCGCAATAATCACAGAATCAAAGGCATATAATATGTTGTATTATTTTTTGTATTCAAAGACTAACAGTAACTTCTTTTCTATTTATAAAAATTTATTTATTAATTTTTATGTATTTTAATAAAGAATTTTATTTAAAATTATATGTGACTATGTAAAATACGTTAAAAATTTTGTCTGTTTAATTTGTGAAGAATCCAAACAATCCGATAATTTTTTTGCTATTGTGAACGTGGGATCCAAATTATGTATTATGTACATCATGAAAAACACGCAGATGAACATAATGATCGGTCGTTACCTTAAGGGAAAACTTTTAATACAAAAATTATGTTCTAAATTTAAAACATGAGCTGAATGAAATACAATCCATATAATTTCAACATTTCAATTCGTAAAGGCTAAAATAAGCTGGTAAAGTATTATAAATTTTAAACTATTTTTTTAATAATATTTATTTTTTAATGTCATTGTAGGTAATAGAAAAATTCATACTTAATTTGTATCGAGATATCGTATTTATCTTTTACAAGTATAAAAATTTGACATTCAATAAAAAACTTTTTTTTTTTCCTCGCTAATGAGTTTTTACATTAATTCCTTTTAAATAATGAAATGTTTTTAGGGAAATATTTTTATGTTATAAAAAAATTCTCATTAATTTGGTAGCAATTTTAAAAAAAAATATTGTTTATGCTCACTCACATTAATTTGGTATTATTTTTAAATTTAATATTAGCTGTTATTTAAAAAGCAAGTCCCTTGGATGAATAGGAAATTAGTTTTTAAAACTTTCATCAATACATTTTCCTGGAAATTAATTGAATAAAAAAGAATAGTTTTTCATTTATTTTAATTATTTAAAAGAATTTTTTATCTAATATAAATTGTAATTGTTTCATTACTAGTAAAAAAATCTATTTTTGTAAATTTTCATAATTTCAAAATATTAACATCTAAATTAAAAAAAAAAAATATATATATTAGTAAAAATTTTAATCTGCTTAATATGATTATGCTTAATTTCATCTAAATTATTACATAGAAAATAATTTATAAAGCAAAACCTTCTTGCATTAATCACTTTCAGTGAAATTGTTGTATATTTTATTTAGTTAAATTTAAATTAGAAAAAAAAAAAAAAAAGAAGAAATCTAAAGAAATTAATTTAATAACATCAAATTTCATTATTCAAAATGAAAGAAAAATCATTAATTTATTTATTAATGAAATTTCGAATTCTAATAAAGATAAATAATTAAATAATAACTTTCAGCTAAAAAATATATATAAAATATATAAAAATTTGCCAAATACGCAAATCATGTGCAAAAATATAAGAAGAATTGTAACATACTAAATCATGTATACTAATCAAATATATATATTAAATCATTTTGTACTAATTAAATTTGGAATTCTAATTGTTCATTTAATAATTAGAATAATTATCTTCTTTTGAATTAATTACGATACATATTAATTTACAGATAAAAAATTATGTAAATACCTATAAAAACATGTAAAAATGTTACCAACCATAAGCAAAAATATAGGAAGAATTGTATTCAAATTGTGTTCACTAATTCATTGTATACTAATAAAATTTGGAATTTTAATAAAGCTAAGTAGTTAAGATATATAATAAAAGCTAGGAAAAAATATATAAAATACCTATAAAAACATGTGTAAAAATAAATCAACTATGGGCAAATAATAAGAAATATTATTCAAGAAAAATAATCTATAACATTTAAATTTGTTTTATATTGATGATATAATAAAATAATAACAATATTTCTAAAAGTAAATATTTTACTTTGTAAAAAGTAAAATATTAACTTTTAATTCAGGACCATAAAAAAATAGTATTTCTATTTCCATTTTTGACAGTTCAGGAAAAAAAAAAACCATTCAAAAGACTGACAACAGAAAAAAAACAAACACAAGTTTTTGATTTATTTTGTTACGTCAATAAAAAAAAAAATTCGATCAATAAAAAAGAATTTAGAATGAGAAATAAAAATAAACTATGTTCGTATCTATCAGATCATTTGAAACAAAACAAAAATATAGAACGGAAAATAAAATCATTGAAACAAAAAATAACAGTTTTATTGTAAGAAAAGAACAAAGCTTGTTTATGCATATAGATAAAAATAACAACAATAACAAGCTTATATTTTGCAACATGTTTTTTTTTAATTTTATCTCAATGTTTATATTGGATTTTTTTTTAATTTCGTATGCTTGAAACATATTTTTTGCGAATATTTAGCACAGCTATATGAAGTTTAGAAATGATTTTGTTTTATTTTTTAATTTATATATATATATATTATTTTATATATATATTATTTTCATCAATATGACATAATTTATCAATATATGATAAATGATGATTTTTTTTTTATATAAAAAAAAAAAAATTTCGCTGGGAATCATCAACAATGGCCGTATTGAAATCTAAGCATTTTTTCTTCTTTTACGTAATTTTCCTTTTATGTAGTTCATGGATTTTTTTTTAAACGAAACTTTTCGCTGTGTAATTTATTTTCATTTCTTGGTTTTCATTTTTAGTTCCTTAGAAAGAGAGTTGCGAAAAAAATATTTTCCTTTATCTGCTGTTTTATGTTTTTGAGAATGTGAATTATTTTTTGTATTCATCTTATTATGTATGTATGACGTTAGGTTGCATAATCCATTCGCGATGAAGTTGTTGCAACTTTTCTCATTTATTGTGTCTTAGTAGGGAATAGTTTTGTTTATGAAATTTAAATAGTAGCGAGATTGGAAAAAGTTTAGCTTTTACTTCTAGTTATTTTTTGAGCACTTGCAGTAGTTTTTATTTTTATTTTATATATTTTCATGAAATTTATTATAATTAACTATTTTTGGTTTAGTGAGGTAAGCCTTTTCGCACATGTATATAAGCTCTTTTAAATTTCTTCTGTGTATCTAATACTTAAAATTTTAAAAAAAATAAATTTCTTTTTATGTAAGTTTTATGTTTTAAGAAGTATTCATTTAAATAAATATACACGCATTCTAATATTTTGTGTTAATATACAGAAAAATTCGAAAAAATTAAAATAATACAGTACATGTAATAATTATATTTCTGTGTTTAAAAAAAAATAGCGGAAAAAAATTTAGCTTTTGCTTTGGTTATTATTATTTTTTTATAGATATTTTTCATTAGTTTAATTTTTAATTTATAAATTGCCATGAGCTCTATTATAATGAACTATTTTTGGTTTAGTGACATAAGCCCTTTCTCACATTTATATAAGTCCTTTTTTAAATTTCATTTACTTCTAAGCATATACTAAACATTTAAAAAAAACAATAATACTTTTCATTTTATGTAAGTTTTAAGAAATACTATTTTCGATAAATACACACAAATTCCAATATTTTGTGTTTATATACAGAAATATTTGTTAAAAAAATAGTTAAACATTACAATTCATGTATTCCTGTGATTCTATTCCAATTTTTTTTTTTAATTTGTGTATTATAAAGATATTTTTAAATTTTAGATGATTTTGTTAAGAATTTTTGTTAATAAAGATATGGGAAAAGTATAAAGGCATTGAAATATATGAAACGAGACTATAAATATATATTTTAATGTGCTGGTTAGGAAACCAGATTGTAACTGGGGTGTGTTGGGTTGAGATACTGGAGGTATAGGTTGGAGAATTCACAGCTTTATTGACATACGCACACACACTACACACATACAATTAGAGACGAACAATATTTCTGATATTTAAAGATATATAATTATAGATTCGTGGAAAGATTCCACTCCTAAACAGAAAAACGCGAAATTCGGCAAAGCGCAGGGTGTGAAGATACTTCCTCTCCGGGTGAGAATCTGTAGGCCAAATGGCCATTTTTCCAGAACGCAGTGTAGGAGGAACATCACTTTTTATGAAATGTAAGGATACGTCATGTTATGAGCAAATCGTAACAAAGATACATTAACTTCAGTTATATTATGTAAAATTTAATGAGAGTTTAGAGAAATTACGATAAAACTGAAGTTTGGAAAAAAAGTAGAGAGTCGATAGATTTATTATTTATTTACGATGTGGAAACCTGTTTTATCTGTTACATGGATTAATTGTAGTTTATAGAACAAGCAGATCTTGGACAATATGCAGGTCAATTTTCTTCCACAAATTTTTAATTGCTTTCCATCACAACAGAAGCTACATCCCTTTCCATCATTCATTCAATTAAACCACACGGATTCTTGACTTGGTCTAGATGTTTTGAATGGGCAAACTAAGAAGAATAAGAAAAACAACAGATTAGACTTGTTACTGTACTGTCGTGCACAGGGAATTTTTATAGGCTAACTAGGCTTCAGTCTAGGTCTCAATAAAAGAAATATATACATTCAAATTGTTACAAAATTAGAATTGCACTATCTAAAACAGTAAATATTAAAACACTGAATCGAAAATAAGGAGAAATTCCTACATATATGACTAATAAACAAACATAAAAATGTATTGGTTAATATCAACGCGTTCGGCTCAAATTGGGTCTGTTCGTTTGTATTACTAGATTGCCACCAAAGTATAGTTCATACGTTTAGTGATTGCTATGGCAAATATTGATCCATTTTTTCCAAATAAGTTCATTTTTGGTTTAGTTTAAAACATAAAATTGATAATAATTCATACTTAAACTTTAAATGCAAATTTTCATGAAATAAATGTATCTGAATTGAATTTCTTTTAATCTTCAATGTATTAAATATATTTAATTTAATTTGATAGAAAAATATTGATAATTACTTGCAGATTTTACTTTTTGTAGTCAAAGATTTTTATTATTTGAATTTTGTTTCTTTTAAACGGTGTGTGTTATGTTTGATTAGTTATTTAACAAGTACTATATAGGGTGCTGATAATAAAAGTCCAAATAAGTGTTCGACTTTTTTTTATTTATATTCCAAACTGTCACATTTTTTATAAAGATTAGTACCAATCACAACATGTTACAGTAATGATGTTTTTATTATCTCTCATGTAATTTGCAAAACTTATAAATGGGAGGTGAAAAATAAAGTGGAACAGCCTAGGACCTCTTTCTACCTAAATTCGGCCCTGGTGTATATTCTCCCATGCTATTATTATTATTCTGTTGCACATCTGAAACCAGAATGATCCAAAAATTTATGTACATTTTGAAAATTAAAATGTTAATTTATTAATATCTAAAAATAACTTAGAAACATCATATCAATATTTTTCCTAATCAAACTATTATTATTTATTCGCAATCAAGTATTTAGTAAATTTTCTGACATAATAATATGATGGAACTGTCTTTGATGGAAAGTAAAAAATTGAGTTAATTTTTATTTTGCTTATTATTAAATATGTATTTTATTTTCTTTGATTAAAATTTCTACTATTTCGCCTAGTATTGTGATTTTTTCTATTATTAAATGAAATCTTATTAAACTTTTAATAGCTATTTATTATTTTTTATTAAATTTTACCGACACAATCGTATATTGTATGCAGAACTTTTTATCTTTATAAATTTTTAATATTTTAACACAAATAATTAAATTATAGGAAGGAATTTATGTGATAAGAAGTTAATATTTAAAAGTGCAGATTTAAGAGAATATAATTATCTTATTACTTCAATACACTCTAATTTCAAAATGATAACTGTATACGGTTTATTTTACATTTCCATATTTACATTAATCATGATATATAAAATACATGCCTTTTTTTTTTTTTTTAAAGTGTATCTATTTTTCGACAGACATTTAATTTTTTTTTTAAATTATTCATTATTTTGAAAAATTCTTATAATTATATATATACATTAAATTGAGGTACTCTTACAACATTGAACTATCATATTTTATTTTGTATGTATTCGAATACGCAAGTTTATTTCATTACTAGCGTTATCTTGCAAGCCAAATTTAATTTTCAAAGGAAAAAATTGAATAAATATATTTCATTATTAATGAAATTATCCTACCATAATGAACAGTAAAAAGGTTATTCCCATAAAACCTTAATTTATGCAAATTTTACTCAAATAAGGCTGTTGTATTTCTTTTAACAGAGAGATAGAACTTGAGATAGAGATCGAAAAAAAATAAATTGAAATTGTTGAAAACATAATTATTTTAAATTCTATTCATTGGCAAACTTATACGAAGTATCAAATAAAAATGTAAATTAAATAACATTGTATATATTAAATTATAAATCGAGTAAATTTAAACAATATTTAAATATAAAACATAAACAAGAAATAAAATTAGCAAACAAACAAAAACTGAAACTATTATTTCAATCAGTTGAGACATAGTATTTACTTATTCTAAGAGGGAACAACCTTTAAGAATTATATGAACTCTTGTAATAGCAATTCTTTTTAAGAAAATAAAAGTATTCTTGCATTTTTAAAAACCAGACACTTAAAGAAAAACGGAAATTTATGATAAACATAACATAATAAATTTAGCATTCTGCAATTCATGGTTAAAAACATCCATATTTTAGACTCTATTCATTGGCAAATTTATTGTACGAAGTATAAAATAAAAATGTATATTAAATTACATTGTATATCAAATTATGAATCGCATTAATTTAAGCAATATTTAAATATAAATGAAAATACATAAAATTAGCAACTGAACAAAAACTGAAACAGTTATTTTAGTCATTTGAGACACGTTTTTTACTGATTCTAAGAAGGAACGTTCTTTAAGAATTATATGAAATGAACTTTCGCAATAATTATTCTTTTTAAGAACATAAAAGTATTCTTGCATTTTTAATAAACCCCAAAAAATAGAAAATTATTGGAAAGGAGTTCATGCCAGTCCAATAAAATAAACTTTCAAGCGCAACCTCAAATCCTTTGGGGAAAAAGGGCAGAACAATCTCCTTCTGTTTTAAAATTTCTATCTGGAAGTTGGCAACAAGGAAAAAAACAAAGAAAGAAGCCATCTTAGACCGAACTTTTTTGATCTCTTTTGAGAATTATTCGGTTCTGACGACTAAGAAACTGGAAGTTTTAAGTAAATGCAAATGGAAAAGCATCAAGAAAAAGCAGAAGAAAAACTTTTTTAACGGTTTTCTATTTAGAATTTGCAGAAGAACGCAAGCAAGTTTTTTTAATCCAATATTGACTTTAGGATTTAATGAAAAAGATACACGTTTTTAAGGCAGAGAGATAAAATGGAAGTGTAATATTTAGAAAGATTTTTTTTTTTAATTTTTTAAATTCTAATTTACTTGCAGATAAATCATACTGTACCATTAAAAAAAAATTAAATTCTTACAGAAAATGATATTTCTTCATATGTAGTGATTTAATATATTTTTCTTCTTTTTCTTACTTACCACATTATTCTATACGAGGGGGAAAAACATAATGTCTTCTGATAGGATAATCAGGGATAGGGATAATTAAATAGGGATAAGGATTTTCAAACTGTTAAAATTGTTTACGACATAAAATTAACGTTACCAAATAATAAACTAAAATTTATTTGTAAAAAAAAGCATAAAAAGTTTTTAAATCCAATATTGACTTTAGGATTTGATGAAAAAAAATACATGTTTTTGAGGCTGAGAATAAAAATGGAAGTGTAATATTTAGAAAGATTTTTTTAAATTGTAATTTAGTTATAGATAAATTATACTGTACCAGTAAATAAAATTAGATTCTATATATATATAGTGATTTAATATTGCTTTATTTCTTTTTGTCTTACTTACAAAATTATTTTATAGACGAGGAAAAGAAATATAACGTTTGCAGAAAAATCCCCCAAATAGGCATAACTAAAAATAGGGATAAATAAATAGGGATTTCAAACTATTAAAATTGTTTGCAACTTAAAATTAATGCTGCCAAATGATAAGCTAAAATACATATGTAAGAAAACCTTGATATGTTTCGCATTTTGTAAAACATATCAAAATCGGCAGATGGCATCGAAAAAGTATAAAGTCGTCTGTTGATTACGTCATCTCATAAAGATTAAATAAACAGTAATAAAAAATATCTTCTGTCTTTTAAATACTCTATTCCAGAAACAAAATGAAAGTTTTTGTGGATACAGATATTTTTCATTCTTGTGTATCTGAATACCATGCCGAAATGATTTCGAACTTTTGAAATCTGAATTGTTTGAAATCCCTATATTCCCTATTTATTTATCCCTATCCCTATTTATGATTTTTGGCAGACGTTATATATTTTTTCCGTCGTCTATAGAATAATTTAAGTAAGTTAAACAAAAGTCAATATTACATCATTATATATTAAAACAACTCTATTTTAAAAGTTTAATTTTATTTAATGGTACAGTACACTTTACCTAAGACGCAATTAGAATTTAAAAAAATCTTTCCAAATATTACACTTCCATTTTATCTCTTAGCCAAAAACGTGTATCTTTTTTTCCTTAAATCCTAAAGTCAATATTGGATTAAAAAAAAAAAGCTAGCTTGCTTTCTTCTACAAGTTCTAAATAGAAAACCGTTAAACAGTTTTTCTTCTCTGCTTTTTCTTCGTGCTTTTCCGTTTGCATTTACTTAAAACTTCCAGTTCCTTAGACAGTCGGAACCGAATAACTCCAAAAAAGAGATCAAAAGTTCGGTCTAAGATAAGCTTCTTTCTATTTATTTTTCCTTATTTGCCAACTTCCAGATAGAAATTTTAAAACAGAAGAAGATTGTTCTGCTCTTTTCCCCCAAAGGATTTGAGGTAGTGCTCACAAAGTTTATTTTATTGGACTGGAATGAACTCCTTAGCCATATTTTCCTGTTTTTTTCTTTAAGTGTCTGGTTTATTAAAAATGCAAGAATACTTTTATGTTCTTAAAAAGAATACTTATTACTAATGTTCATTTCATTCCATATAATACTTACAGATTGTTATGTCTTAGAATCTCTCAAAAGAGTGAAATAATTGTTTCTGTTTTTGTTCGTTTGCTAATTTTATTTATTTTTTTCACGTGTTATATTTAAATATTTCTTTAATTTGCTCGATTCATAATTTAGTATACAATATTTTTACATTTCGTATAATAAGTTTGCAAATGAATAATCATTTCGGCCTGGTATTAAAATACACAAGAAAGATTTATTTGTACCAATAAAACTTTCATTTGTTTCTAGAACAGAAGAATATTTAGAACGGATATCATATGATTATGAACTTTATCATATGATATAATCAGCAGACGACTTTATACTCTTTTCAAAGCTGCCACCTGCGATTTTGATAATGTTTACATTATCCAAAAACATTAAAGTTTTTTTTTTTACAAATAAAGTTTTAGTTCATTATTTGGTAGCATTATTTTTATATCGTAAGCAATTTTAATATTTTAAAATCCATATATATCCCTATTTATTTATCCCTATCCCTAGTTATCCCTATTTGGTGATTTTTCAGAAGACGCTATTTTTTTGTTTCTCGTCTATAGGTTTTTTTTACAAATAAATTTTAGTTTAGTATATGGTAACATCAATTTTAAGTAATAAACAATTTTAATAGTTTGAAATCCCTCTATATTCCTATTTATTTTTCTCTATCTCTAATTTTTCCCTGTTTGGGGATTTTTCGGCAAATGTTATATTTTTCCCCTTTTTTTATAGAATAATTTTGTAAACAAGATAAGGAAAAAAAAATCCACAACAAGTCACTATATATAAAGAATTTCATTTTATTTAATGGTACAGTACGATTTATCTACAACGCAATTAGAATTAAAAAAAAAATTCTAAATATTACACTTCCATTTAATCTCAGCCTTAAAAACATGTATCCTTTTTCATTAAATCCTAAAGTCAATATTGGATTAAAAAAACCTAGCTTGTTTTCTTCTGCCAATTCTAAATAGAAAACCGTTAAAAAGTTTTTCTTCTGTTTTTTTTTCTTCGTGCTTTTCCGTTTGCATTTACTTAAAACTTCCAGGTTCTTAGACAGTAGAACCGAATAATTCCCAAATGACATCAAAAAGTTGGGTCTAAGATGGCTTCTTTCTATTTTTTGTTTCCTTGTTGCCAACTTACAGATAGAAATTTTAAAATGGAAGAAGATTGTTCTGCCCTTTTTCCCCCAAAGGATTTGTGGTAGCGCTCTCAAATTTATTTTATTGGACTGGCATGAACTTTGCTATAATTTTTACTTTTTCTGGTTTATTAAAAATGCAAGAATATTTTTTTGTTTTTATGAAGAATAGTTATTACGAGAGTCCATTTTATTTCAAATAATTCTTTAAAAAACTCTTAGAATAAGTTAAAATTATGTCTCAACTAACTAAAATAATTAGCTTCAGTTTTTGTTCAGTAGCTAATTTCATTTGTTTTTTTCCTGTGTTATATTTAAATATTGTTTTTAATTGGTTCGATTCATAATTTGATATACATTTTTATTTAATACTTAATATAATAAGTTTGCAAATTAATTATCCTTTGGGCATTGTATTCGAATGCACAAGAATGAAACATATCTGCATCCATAAAACATTCGTTTGTTTCTAAAATCGAAGAATATTTAGAACAGAGAAGATAATTTTCATTTCTTTTTTATTTATTCTTTGAGATGATATAATCAGCAAACGACTTGATACTTTTTTTCAACGCTTGTCATCTGCGTATTTTGATAATGTTTATATTATTCAAAAATATCAAGGCTTTATTTTTAGCAAATAAATTTCAGTTTATTATTCGGTAGCATTAATTTTATGTCGCAAACAAATTTAATAGTTTGAATCCCTATATATTCCTATTTATTTATCCCTATCCCTAGTTTAAAATATTTGATGATTTTTCGGCAGCTATATTTATATTTTTTATTATATATAAATATAAAATTATATTTTATATATAATTTTACGTTATATTTTTCCGCGTCTATAGTTGTTATTTTTGCAAATAAATTTTAGTTTATTATTCGGTAACATTAATTTTAAATCATAAACAATTTTAATAGTTTGAAATTCCTATATATCCCTATTTATTTTCCCCTATCCCTAGTTATCTCTACTTAGTGATTTTTCAGCTGACATTATATTTTTCATAGTCTATGAGTTTTTTTTTTTTTTTTTTACAAATAAATTTCAGTTTATCATCGATAACATTAATTTTCAGTCGTAAACAATATTAATTGCTTAAAATCTAATTTATCCTTATCCTTAATTATCCTTATTTAGTTATTTTTTGGCAAACGTTATATTTTTTTTCCGCGTGTATAGAATAATTTTGTAAGTAAGATAAATAAAAAAACAATATTATGTCACTTTATATAAGGAATTTAATTTTATTTACTCTCACAGTATGATTTATCTAAAAAACAATTAGAATTTAAAAAAAAAAAATCTGTCTAAATATTACACTTCCATTTTATCTCTCAGCCTTAAAAACGTGTATCTTTTTTTATTAAATCCCTAAAGTCAATATTGGATTAAAAAAAAAATAGCTTGCTTTCTTCTACAAGTTCTAAATAGAAAACCGTTAAACAGTTTTTCTTCTGTTTTTTTCTTCGTGCTTTTCCGTTTACATTTACTTTAAAACTTCCAGTTTCTTGGACAGTCGGAACCGAATAATTCCCATAAGAGCTCAAGAAGTTGGGTCTAAGATGGCTTCTTTCTTTGTTGCCAACTTCCAGATAGAAATTTTAAAACAGAAGAAGATTGTTCTGCCCCCTTTTTCCCCAAAGATTTGAGGTAGTGCTCTCGAGTTTATTTTATTGGACTGGAATGAACTCCTTTGCCATAATTTTCTATTTCGGGTTTATTAAAAATGCAAGAATACTTTGATATTCTTAAAAAGAATAATTATTACGAAAGTTCATTTCATATAATTCTTAAAGAATGTTTCTTCTTAGAATCAGTAAAAACGTGTCTCAAATGATTGAAATAATTGTTTCAGTTTTTTGTTCAGTTGCTAATTTTATTTATTTTTTCATGTGTTATATTTAAATATTGCTTAAATTTATTCGATTCATAATTTGATATACAATTTAATTTAATATACATTTTTATTTTATACTTCTGTATAGTAAATTTGCCATTGAATAGAGTCTAAAATATGGATGTTTTGAACCATGAATTACAGAACGCCAAACTTATTATGTTATGTTTATCTTAAATTTCTGTTTTTTCTTTTAAGTGTCTGACTTATTAAAAATGCAAGAATACTTTTTAAGTTCTTAAAAAGAATATTATCACGAGAGTTCATTTCATTTCATATAATTCTTAAAAGTTTTTCTCTCTTAGAATCAGTAAATATTTTGTCTGAACTGACTAAAATAATTTTTTCAGTTTTTTTTTCTAATTTTATTTATTTTTTATGTGTTATATTTAAATATTGCTTAAATTTATTCGATTCATAATTTAATATACAGTCTTTATTTTATACTTCGGATAATAAGTTGCCAATAAATAGATTCTAAAAATAGCGATGCTTTCAACCATGAAATGTGTAATGCTAATTTTATTATTTTTCGACCTCTCTCTTTCTGTCTGTATGTTAAAAATTTCAACGGCTATACATGAGTAAAAATTAGTGCATAAATTAAGGTCTTATGGATTTGATGTTTTTACAGTTCATCATAGTCGGATAATTTTATTAATAATGAAATTTATTTATTCAGTTTCTGGCTATTGTAAATTAAATTAGGCTGGTAAGGTAACCTTTTAGTAATGGAATAAAAATTGCATTTGAGTACCGCAATTTAATGTGTGTGCGTGTGTTTGTGTAAGATCTTAATAAGAATTTTAGGATGAATAAAAATCCAATGGATGAATAACTTAAAAATAAAAAAATTTTAACATATATTTTTGAAATAAATATGAATATGTCATTTGCAAAACAGATACTTTTTTTAATGTAATATATATTTTATATGATGATTAATGTAGCTGAATATCAGATATGGAAAATAAACAGCGTACAGGTAATTTTTTTGAAATTATAAAAATTAAACCCCTTAAATTTGCGCTTTTAAATATTAATAATTCATATCTCATAAACTTCTGCCAATAATTAAAATATTAGTGTTAAAATATCCTAAAATTTAAAAGCACGGAATAAAGATTCAACATACAATATAAGATTGTTTCGGTAAAATTTAATTATAAAATTTAAAAATATAAATATATTAAAATATCATCAATATTACATATATATATATAAACCTTTTTATAAATGCAAATTTTTGTATTATAACACATTTTTATCAATCTTTTTTAAAATTAAAAATAATATGATTTAGAAAAAAAAATGTACTAAATGCACTAATGATGTACTATGATAACTTTGTTTTTGTTATTTTTTAAAGGATAATTTTAATTACATTATTTTTCTATGAATGTTTATATATTTTTTTCAGTAACAAATGCAAAAAAAAAAAAAAAAAAAAAAAAAAATCCTATTCTCTTAAAAGCTTCAGAAATAAAAATAAATAAATAATCATAAAAATTATTCAAGAATTTTAATTATCCACTATATAATCTTATGATCCGCATTTAAAAAAGTATATCAATTGGAATTAACATACCAAGAATTAATATCTTCAGAAGTCTTTAAGAAAAAAAAAAAAATTCTAAATGTCTAAAAGACAAAAATGAATTAACAACTACAAATAAAAAAGAACAATTTGAACATGTCCACATCAAATTAATTAAAAATATTTTGTTGATAAAAGGACATATTTTTTTTAATTGGAATAATTTTCTTTAATAAAAAACTAAATGTTATCTTTGAAAATGATTTAATTTATTCGCCTTAAGCATTAAAAAACAGCAATTTATGCATAGATTTGTTACAGCTAACACACTGTAGTGAATGTTAAAAACCAACGGATAGAAGTTAATATGATGATTGCATTTAATACAACTTAACCAATTTGTCTTTTACAATATATGTTAAATATAATAAAGAATATAGAGTTAATATTTAAAAGTCAAATATCTTATTTTCAAACTTAAAATATCTGATGCTTTTCTTTTTAAGTGTAATAGAAAAATTTATTTATTTATTTTTTAATTTAAAATTCCTTAATTGATAAGAATTATAATTTTTTTCTTTTAAAATTAAATTAATATAATTTAGGAAAAAAAAATATTAAACGCAATTACATGATAACTTTATTATTTATTTAATGTATAATTTTAATATTAAATTTTCATAAATATATATAATCTTTTGTAGTAAAAAAAAAAATCGTTTTCATTTCAATGCTGCCGAAATCAAAACAAAAATAAATAAATAAATAAAAATAAAATAAATTAGTAAATAAAAAAGATAAAAATAAATAAATAAATAAAAAAAAATCATAAGAAGTATTCTAAAAGTGAAATTATCCACTCTATAATCTCATAATCCTTATTTAAAAAGTGTATTATTTGGAATTAACATAACAACAAGAATTAATTCACCAAAAGTCTTTTATTCATTGATTTAAAAATCTAAATGTCAAAAAAGACAAAAATGAATTAACTGAAACAACAAACAAAGAATATACAATTCTTGAACATGCGCGCATCAAATTTATTAAAAAATATTTTGTAGATAAAAGGACATATTTAATTTTTTTTTTTCATAATTTTCTTTAATAAAAAATGTTATATCCTTGAAAAAGATTTAATTTATTCGCCTTTAGGAATTAAAAACAGTAATTTATACACAGATTTGTTACAACTAACATACTGCAATGAATGTTAAAAATCAACGGACAGAAGTTAATATGATGATTGCATTGAATATAAATTAACCAATTTTTCTTTTTACAATATATGTTAAATATAATAGTTAATATTTAAAGTCGAATATCTTATTTTCAAACGTAAAAACTTCTGATTGTTTTCTGCTTAGTTTAATAGGAGAATTTATTATTTTTTTAACTTA
Organism: Caerostris extrusa; assembly: GCA_021605095.1. NCBI lineage: Eukaryota > Metazoa > Arthropoda > Arachnida > Araneae > Araneidae > Caerostris > Caerostris extrusa. The sequence continues at coordinate 36,710 of BPLR01000693.1, forward strand.
AAATTCTTTAATTTGATAATAATAATAATAATATTTTTGTTTAAAATAAATTAATATAATTTAGGGAAAAAATATACTAAATTCAATTACATTTTAACTTTGTTATTTATTTAAGGTACAATTTTAATTATTTTATATTCCTAGAAATGCATATAATCTTTTTATTCGATAGCAAAAAGTAAAAAAAAATCGTTTTCATTTAAATGTTTTGAAATCAAAACAAAAATATATAAATAGATACAAATAAAATCAATTAATAAATAAACAAAGATAAAATATAATAAATAAATAAAAAAAAAAAAAAAATCATAAGAAGTATTCTTAAAATTGAAATTATCCACTCTATAATCCCATAATCCACATTTAAAAAAGTATATCATTTGGAATTAACATAACAACGAGAATTAATCTCTCCAAAAGTATTTTGTTCTTTCATTAAAAAAATCAAAATGTCAAAAGACAAAAATGAATTAACAGGAGAAACAACAATAACAATTCTTAGCGCGTCCATATCAACTTAATTTAAAAAATATTTTGTAGATAAAAAGCCTATGACCTCAATATGTAGTATATAATATGTCTATTTCAACCAAGATGGTTATTGCACTATTTCCAATGAAAGATGGTTATTGCACTATTTCCAATGAAAGATGGTTATTGCACTGTTTCCAATCCCAGATTGTTATTGCACTGTTTCCAATACCAGATTGTTATTGCACTGTTTCCAATACCAGATGGTTATTGTACTGTTTCCAATCCCAGATTGTTATTGCACTGTTTCCAATACCAGATGGTTATTGCACTGCTTCCAATCCCAGATTGTTATTGCACTGTTCCGATCCAAGATGGTTATTGCACTGTTTCCATTCCAAGATGGTTATTGCACTGTTTCCAATCCTAGATTTTTATTATTATTCATTAAATATTGCAATATTTTCAAGCAATTATTTCTTCACTTAAGCAAAACATAATAACTTTTACATATTAATTAATTTAATACATTGTCAGAACAATTGCATTTGTTTAAAAATAATTTCGAAAGAATATTTCATTAATATCTATCAAGTACATATATTGTAAGAAAAATATGAACAGCATATTAATTATAATTTTGTAATAATAAAATATTAAAATAAAAATAATTTAATTTAAAAATATCATAATAAAAAAAAAAGGATACAATATTTTAATAGCAGCAATTTTAAATGAAATATTATTAATGTTAATTATATTCATACAATTAATTGTTATGTAAATAAATTTATAATATTTAAAAAATAATAATAAAAACAAATAATTGAAATTGTATTATCTTTTAATAAGTTTTTTTAATAAAATCTGTTAAATATATAATTAAAAACTATTGTAAACGAAAAATTTCTTGCACCAAAATTTTCATTTTATTTTGTAGTTAGAAGTAACAGTAAATACTGAAATCTTTTAAAATATCTAGGCTTCTTTTTGATTTAAGTTTAAAAAAAAAAAAAAAAAATTAAAAAAAAATACAAAAAAAATCAATTAAACTTTGCAATTGTAAATAATATTTCTATAAATAATTCTTAATCAAATTGATATAACTTTTGAAAATGATTTTGGAAAATAAATTGTTTAAACAATTACTTTTTCAATAACGACAGTAAAAAAAAAAATCTTTTTCATTTCAATGTTGCCGAAATCAAACAAAATTAAATAAAATAAAATAAATTAATAAATAAAACAAAGATTAAAATTATAAAAAAGTATTCTAAAATTTTAATTATCTACTCTATAATCTTTTTAATCCGCATTTTAAAAGTTTATCATTTGGAATTAACATAACAACGAGAATTAATCTCTCCAAAAGTCTTTTGTTCTTTTAAAAGACTTAAATGTCAAAAAAGACAAAAATGAATTAACAGGAACAGCAAAATAAAATAAAAATTCCTTCCTAAAAGTCCACATCAAATTAATTTAAAAATATTTTGTAGATAAACGGACACGTTTATTTTTAATTTTCATAATTGTCTTTAATAAAAACCATTACAATGTTATTCTTGCAGAAATATTTAATTTATTCGCCTTTAGCAATAAAAAAACAATGGTTATGATTTTTTAAAAATTCGTAATGACAACATTTCTTTCTGTTTAATTTGGGGTTTTTGAAAAGTGTGGCGACACATTTATAAAATCATTTTTAAATTAGCAATACGTAA